>WYDI02040541.1:0-12216 GCA_009867235.2 Psittacus erithacus
CTGTCAGGTTAAAGCCATTCCCCCTTGTCCTGTCCCTACAGGCCCTTGTCAAAAGCCCCTCTCCAGATTTCTTGTAGACCCCCTCATGATATTCTTATGACTAGATGCCAGGTTAAGAAAGCCTGACTGAGAAATGAGAATGCCCACAGAGGGTTTGTAGGGAGAAATATAATTTTTCTATTTTCTACTGAGAGCAAAAATCATATTCAAACTCCCAGGTATTAAACACCAAGCAGGGAAATAAACCAGACATCAGATAATAGTGGTTGCATTGGTGGATAGTTGCTAAAAAATAGTATTTTCTTTAAAATAAAAAGTCATTTGTGTAACACACATGACTATCAGTCTGTGAATCAGTTTCTTAGTCTATTTTCCCATGGAAATGAATGGTTTTCTGAGTTACTATAGAAGTCTTTTTTTCAGTGAGCATACCTGCCAGACCATCCCTCATTTTTATCATCTCAGAACTGGTTTTGCATGGCTGCCTGGGACTGCCTTTCAGTTCCTGTCTGTGCTGCCTTATTGTAACATCTGCGAGAGGACAGAAATGGGGACTCAGCCTGGTATTACCTGCTGTGTAGCCCTGCAAATTTTAACACAATCCCTCAAAACTAGAGACTTACTTTCTTACTGTTCACATAAAGTATTCATGCAGCCCTCATCTATTTTTTATTTTGGCTGATTAGTTTGGAATTTTCATGGGAGATCATCATGCTTTAATCAAAGTCTTGGGGAAGAAAAGCATTATTCTGATGGAATACCCCTGTGAAAGGTGCCAAGTTTTTAATTGTAGATCTTTAGTAGACTCTACCCCCTCATTTAGATTCCTAAATATGAGTTAATATTTAAACATGACAAAGTCAGTGCATGCCTCACCTAGCTCTAGAGATGTCACTGGGATTACAGCCAGGAGTGAGCACAGCCCCACACTTTTTTAAACATTGAAATTTATGGCATTCTCAGTCCTGCAAGAGAATGAAGTCATTTGGTATTCCATTATTCTTGTGCTATCATTAATGTTTGTCAGAAAGAGCTTCAACACACTGTTACACAAGAATTACAGTATTGAGATCATTATGCAAATGTCAGAAGGATTAAAGAGCTTCCAGAAAGGGCCTAACTTGGATTAAGCAATTTGTAAAGCCCTACTGAAAACACAGCTGGTGTAATGCATACAAAGCTACGGCTCTGCTTTTGGAGGGCAGCTAGGTACAACGGATCCTTGCAGAACACCCAGCAGGCTTAGTGCTACAAAGCTGAACCATCAGGAAACTAACTTTGGTCTGCTTTGAAACCTTTTCTAAACCATCCTTTGTAGAAACACATGCCTAGTTTTGGAACCCTAGAAAGCAGGTTCTGTCTGAAAAGCCACCTATAATTTTCTTATGGCAATGTTCTAAATTGAATCTTCTCTCTGCAGGCAGAGATCACAAGGGAGTTTGTGATGCTTTAATTAAACACTGGCCTACACCATGCTTCACCACAACAAGAATTTACAGCCTGATCCCAAAACTAATTAAAAGGAGGGAACCTCATTCATAGATGAGGTTACCTGTATAAGAAAAGCTACAAGTGCATAGAAGTAAAAATGAAACCTTGAGTTTCTTCAAGTACCCTGCTATCCGGCAGTAATAAGATGTCAGAATTCTGGAACCATGTATCTAATGCCCTGGAGCAGTAAAAGTAGAATTGAATTTTAATAGCTGAAGTCTCACATTCCACTTGAAAAAAATTAAGGTTAATTGTTTTTAAAGATCCCTGAGTAGGCTAATAAAGTCAGCCTTAATGGTGTAACGAACACTGAAAATTAAAACCAGCTACTTGTTGAATTACAAACTGTATAATGAATAGGAGTCTATTATAACTAGCCAAATGCTGTACTGTCAATAAATCTCACCAATTAGGCTCCAAGAATCAATCTGTACTTAACTTGAAATACTGGCTGTTCAGTTCCAATTCTTTCCCATGTACATGGAGAAAATAATTAAAAAGCATTTCCTCTGTTTTATTTGCTGGCATTACTTTAGGATCAAAGAAATGAATGCAGCCCACCTTCATTCAAGCTTGTTTCACACCAAGACAAACAAGTAAACAAAAGCATCCTTTCAGAAACATGTGCCTAATGAAAAGGTGCAGCATTTGGTCCTAAAAATTACGTTAGCACTTAAGCACAAGGAAAGCACTGAAAAGCCTAAATACTTAGTGCATGGTATGGAATTGAAAACCCAGAGCCAGGTGCCTGACATAAGGGGTGAGAAAGGTTAGACTGAAGGTTGGGTAATTCAAAGAGCTGTATGCAGAGCTAGACCCCAGGAAACACCAAATCTCAACTCCCAGACCTTTCAGCTCTGTGCACGTCGTGGTCTCTCAGCATAGCAATGGCAGCTGAAACACAGACATGGGGAATGGGAGTCCTGGCTCCCAGTCCCCCTTCACCCCGAATGGTGCAAATCCCCATATTTCATGATGCTCAGCCACCAGGGGATCTCTCCCAGCCTAGGCTCAAGCATCCTGCAGCTAGGGCTAGACCTCTTATGCTGCCAAAGAGGACAAGGGGGAGCTTAACCCACACGCTTTCTAGAGGCATTATGGTTAGAGCTGATTTCCCTGGGATAAATAAACAAAAAACCAATGAAAGCACCCAAAAAACCCCAAAGCCCACTTTATTAAGTCCAAAGTTCAGTGATGTTAACATTATTAAGTCTGTCCCATTGCTCCTACACATGCCCTGATATCCAGGAAAGGTTTCTACATCCTGATTTAAATACATCTGCTGCCAGTGACTCTTAAGGAGTTTATTGAAGCTGGCTGCTGCAGTTGTACAATCCTGGTTATACTTTACTTATTTATATATATGTGTGTTATGAATCATATTTACTTAAATATATAACATTGCTTAACATTTAACTGATCTTTACCTATTTTTGGTTTCATGATCATTGAGAACAACTGTCTTCTGTTGAGCAGTAATACCATTTTACATCTGGAAGGACAGGTAAGTTTATAATCAGACTATATTTCTCTGGACTAAACATGCACGATTTCCACAGGTTTTTCCATTTTTTAAATTTTATATGCCTCTTTATTTCATCATTTTAGTTTACCTCATCAATGGCTGTAGTAAATCCTTCTATTACAAAACTACTAAAACCCTAATTAAGGCTAGACATGTCAGGACTAGGGCAGACCTATCTCCTACTGATCTTTCTATTTATACAGAGATATCTAAACGTGGTTGTTTTAAACAGTAGGGTCTCAGTTAATAGGAAGCCACTGACACAGGTAACTTCCAACACTTTAGATTGCCATGAAGAGCAAACAACCCATCTTTTTTCTGTATGGCTGTGTCTGATATAAGAGAAATACCATAGTGCCAATGTAATCTCAAAGCCTATAGAGGACATAATGCAAACAACAAAAATTAGCAGGTACTGGTAAAATGTCCTATATAACTCTAACATAGGCAGTTATGAAGAGATTTATTGAAACAGTCTCTTCTGCAGCTGAAGTAGTTCAAGACACACATTACATAAGATATGAAAGGAAAAAAACCCTCCAGCAAAGTTAATAACTTTGCATCCATCCCCACATGAACCAGACTGACCTCATCATGAAGGGATGAAGGACTGCACATCATTATTGAAGTATCTGGTGCCCAAGGTATGGGGGATTGAAAAGACTTGATAAATTAAAAAATACTGCATAGGAAATATGTGAAGCGTGCATGTTAAGCACAATGTAAATACACTGTTTGTGAGATTAGCCATTTTTGTGCAAAGTGATGTATTTTGCATATACATCAACTGAGCTCTCAGCCCCACGTCCCACAAGATCTTGCTTGAACAACTATGATGATGCTTTTTGGCATACATTCTATACCAGAATTTACTCCAGCATTGCAGTGGTGCCCCCTCCTCACACCAATGGCATTAATCTTGCAAAACAAAGCACTGAACTGATTATCAGGGATTAGACTAGATAAAAAAAACCCAATATCTGCTTCATAAAGCATGGCTGAAACTAGGTCTTTCAAACCACTCTTTGAAACTCATTTCTCAGATCTACTTAAGTCACACACAGTTAATCAGAAAGTGTGTGCATTGTAGAATTATCTTCCCTGGCTCATGTAAATTGCAAATTCATGATGTTAAAATGAACGATATCAAGCAGATACTATAAACTCTACAACTTACGGACTAAAAGAAAATAAAATATAAAGCCAAAAAGATTTAGTGACTGTAATGCTAAATCGCTAAATTTGGCTCCTAAGATAAAAATGTGATAGGATTTTGAAGAATATTCTTCTTTGATCTCCAAGCTAATAGACTGATGTTATAAAGTTCTAATGCTCTGCAGCAATGTGTATTTTGTCAAGCAAAGATTTTACAGTTAAATTTCATTTACTTTCTGCAATTTTTTGTTTGTTTCTCTGGTTTTGCTTCTTGCTTTGCTGGAAGTTCAAGCACAGGCAATAGATGAGTCTTTGCTTTACATCAGGAGAAGATAAAATGATGCCATGACCTATTTAGCATGGTCTTGATTAAATGCAAGAAACAAGAAAATTCTGCTCCCTCTGTTTGTTTGGTTGGGTTTTTTCTGTTTTCACTTGATTAGTCAATGCAACAGTGAAGGACTATTTTGCTTTTCATGCCATAATAGGAGATAAATAGATACTGCAGACCATGTCCCAGATAGTGTAAATCAATAAAGCTGTGTCAGTCTTGCCCTAAACTTTTGTCCTAATTCTCACTGGAATGAATTATGAGATTCCTTTGAGCTAAATGTGATGTAATTTAAATTTATGAAGAACATTTATAAGCCACCAGCTTACAGAAGTGAGTTCACATTGCCATATGACTTCGCTATGAGTAGGGTCTGGTTTTGGTAAACACAGAATCCCAGACTGGTTTGGGTAGGAAGGCGCCTTAAAGCTCACCCAGTTCCAAGCCCCTGCCATGGGCAGGGACACCTTCCACTAGACCAGGCTGCTCCAAGCCCCGTCCAACCTGGCCTTGAACACTGCCAGGGATGGGGCAGCCACAGCTTCTCTGGGCACCCTGTGCCAGTGCCTCACCAACCTCACAGGGAAGAATTTCTTCCTCATGTCTCATCTCAGTCTCCCCTCTGTCAGGTTAAAGCCATTTCCCCTTGTCCTGTCCCTACAGGCCCTTGTCAGAAAATCCTCTCCAGATTTCCTGTCGGCCTCTTTAGACACTGGGAGCTGCTCTAAGGTCTCCCTGGAGCCTTCTCCCTTCCAGGCTGAACAAGCCCAGCTCTCTCAGCCTGTCTCCATAGCAGAGCTGCTCCAGTACTCAGAATATCTTTTTGGCCTCCTCTGGACACGCTCCAACATCTTCGTATCACTCTTGTGTTGGCTGAATGGAGGACTGCAGGGGGATCTCACAACATCTCACTAGGAAGGGGCATGTGCAGATATACAAGAGCATGGAAGTATTTTTCCTAGTCAGCTATCTAGGTGGAAGACCTCACTAATCTATTAAGCAGTTTATAGCTGCTTTCAAACACAGCTAAGGTTTCCTCTTCCTAACAGCAGGCAGAGAGGAATCTAAACCTCTTCAATAGGATGCTAAAACATCAGGCTTCAAAAGCCATCAATCTAAATACAAAATTTGCTTTCTGGTTTAAAAGTCTTTAGATTACAAGCATATCATGTTGCAAAGCTATTAGCAACACTTATGAGGTTTTAACTTAAAAACAGAGGAAGATTTATATTAGTTGCCTCAATTCCAAGAGATGCTGAGGTTAACACTTCATAAAACTGATGGGATCATGAGGAATGGCACTGGCAGTGACAAAACACTGCCCCCACTACCCTACACGCCCATCTTTTCAGAGAGCTATGCCATCATCAAGCCAAAGCCAAACAGAATATTTTTTCCAGTAATGACTATTCATGTAACTACAAATTCATTTAAAAAATGGACCCTGATGGCACAGGCACGTCTGAAAAAATGAGGAAGAGCTTTGAGAGACATGATCCATGCATTTGAGAGCCCCTACTTTACACACATGTAAATTGACTTACAAGACAAAGACTGTAATCCCTTGCTAATATGCACCATCTGGCTTGAAGCATCTAATCACTGCATTCACCTAATGTACTTAAATCAGCTGCTCTTCCCTTCAGATGCTTGTGAAAGAACAAGTTAGCTAGGCTGTGCAGCTGGTTTATTCCTTTTGTAGGACAATAAAAGCAGGTAAAGGTGAGTATTCCAAGGGAAAATTAGGCAGTGTACATTTTATGGTGTGCATTTTATGGAGAAGACAGAAACCAAAGATGCACTCCTGAGATTTAGACTGTACTGGGCCTGGCTAGGAGTGAGTTAATTTTCTTCATGGCATTACTAAAACCCTACTGATAACACACTAATCTTCTAGCTTTTGCTGAGCAGGGTTTGCACAGCACCAAGGCCACCTCTGTTTCTCACTTTGCCCTCTTCAGTGGGAGTGGGAGATGGGCTATAGGCCTGGGGCACGCAACCAGGCAGGTGACCTGAGCTACCCAGGAAGATATTCCGTACCATATAATGTCATGCTCAGCAGTACAAGATAAAAACATTCTTCTATGCAACAGAAAAATGCAGGGTAAAGCTGGGAGAGTGCACATCCTCCTTTCAGGTATGCTACTTGGAAATCTTTTCAAGTCTGGGAGTGATGTAAGGGGTATCTCAGAATGAAAATATTTTTGATTTGTGTGCTATTAAACAAAGCAATGTACAGGCAAAGTAAATACAATTAGAACTGTGATGATACAGTTATTAGTGATGCCCATCTACTTACGCGTCTGAATCTCAAAAGCAATATGTGCAGTAGCTCGCGAAAAATCACTCCTTAATCTTTACCAGTGGTCTTCCTTAAAAATCAATTCCTATTTCTTTTTTGAATTAGAATAAAAGGATAATGAATAGTACTGATAGCATTCCTATCCTAAATTTAGTGAATACTTGCTTGGCGTAATAATCCCACCCAGCCACAAAAAAGCTGTTTCGCTTGCAGAGTGCCTACAAGACCACAACATGGATAACAAAATGCCCATTTCCCCAGCAGGGATGTGATGTTACTCACACAGGCACACAATAAGTTGCTGTCGGATTTGTTTTCCCCCAGGACCTTGCTTAGGTCAGCTAATAAGTTGCCCACTGTGCCCCGCAGAAGCTAGCAGCTGATAAGGAGAGATAAGGAAGGACAGAAAATTGTTATGAGGAAAAGAAAAGCATCTAAAAGATTGCAAAAATGGTCAAGCCACAGGCTCATAAAGCTTACTCTCCCTCCTCCCACCTTAGTTTTCCAAAATCATTGTATGTTTAGTCTCAGCCCTGATACCCTTTTCATTTCTGGACAAAGCATACACTGTCCTCAGCAACACTGTACACCCCCCCCATGACGCTGCAGATATCTTCCTTCTGAGGGCACACGTGCCAGCAGTTAAAAATAAAGCTTCGCGATGCTTTTAAATATCTCAGCTTGAATAGGGAGGGAAGAAATTCTCCCCTGTGATGGTGGTGTGGCACTGGCACAGGGTGCCCAGATAAGCTGCGGCTGCCCCATCCCTGGCAGCATTCAAGGCCGGGTTAGACGAGGCTTGGAGCAACCTGTTCTGGTGGAAGGGGTCCCTGTCCGTGGCAGGGGGCTGAAACTGGATGAGCTTTAAGGACCCTTCCAACCCAAACCAGTCTGGGATTTTCAGAATTTGGAGATGGGAGATTTAAAATGAAACAACTGAACAATCAGATGGAATAAAAAAAAAGAAGGCAAAATTCCAGTTAGAAAAAGAGATGCAACAGCTGGACTTCTACTCGACCTTAGATGTTTAACAGTCTACACTTAATGCAATTACTTCACTGTACTTATGTTGGGTTGCTTTATGCTGAGATAAAGCTACAGAGGAACAGAGTTGTCACTATTCATACCAGTTACCTGTGTCAGTTCTACTGAGGACTAAGGTGCAAGTAGCAGTAACTCACAAGATAGGTAACAAACCCAAATGACGCTTCCCCTGAGCAAAGAAATGCTATCTTGACAGGAAGGACCTCCTTCTTCCTTTAAACTTGCGCAGGGCTTGAGCAAAGCTGGAGTTCTGGACTCCTCTACAGTACATACACAGAAAAAAAAGGTTTGGCACCAAGTAACAAGTCCTCTTTAGGCCTATGAGCAGAATCACAGTTACTGCGCTCGCATCTGGGAAGAGCTTAACTGCAAGGAATGACTTACCCGCAAAAAAAGGCCAGCAGTAAGCTTGAGAGCACTGTTAAATTGCTTTTATTAATGTCAAAGGCATGCTGTGAAGAGTGTTTTGTGTAAGATAAATAACACAAGTGAATGAAGTTATCCCATCTTGGTTACTGAGAGGCAGAAAATAGTGATTGCTTTATTTTTACAACTGGCTATACTTCTATTAGTATTGACTATCCTGTAAGACACTGAACTACTTTTAGAAGAGCTCATCCTCACTCCTCACAGCTTACTCACATGGGCCTTTGAATAATGTACAGCATGTAATGAATGCGCAGCTTCCTTAAAATCTGACCTTGTTATCTGTAACTGTCTTTATGGTGAGGAGCCATTAAAAATTCATTCACTCTGAGCACACTCTCCATGTGGCATCTATTTATAGCGGTATCTCTGCATACTTTCTAACAAAAGGAACATTGTACAAGTGCTGGGTATTTTTTTCTTGTTCAAAAAGTGTTTTACTTCGTGTTCTTTCCCGTGGGCAATTTGTCAAGGCAAACAGGGTTATGGAAAATGTCCACAGTCCAATCAGATGGGGGGCTTTTTAAGTATCGTCTTCAAAACTTTCTTGCTCTCTTTTGACTCAGAGGAAGAACAGCCTGCTGCCCACACACAGTCAGTCACTTAACACTATTTTCCTGTCCCAAGACTGTGTCAAAAAATATCTTATTCCACAGCAGGGAGAGAACCTTCATCAGCTGAGGCCATAGCAGTAAGGTGACAAGTGTTCTTTGTGTGTAGTGTCTCTACCTCTAAGACCTTGAGGCTTTCTATGTTGGCAGGTGTTCCACACAGGATGCTATTTTTACTGACTGAGACGTATTGTTCAGGGATAAAATTCCTCAAGTTCTGGGTTGGATGCCACAGTGAAGGGAAAAGAGAGAGCTTTTCTGCAAAATGTCTTGCTGAGCCATCACTGCTTAGCAAAACACCAAATAACTTACCTCTGTTACCTTATCTTGCTTGACAACTTAATTAGAAAGAGCTAGTGTGCTTTTTACCTTCTTTCTCATCCATATCCTCACAGGCACTATACCTATGTTGCTTAATGGGACACAGCTGAAATATCACAGAATATTAATAAAATAAAAGGAAAGATGCTCACTGTTACATTCCCTAATTAGCACATACAGCCTGATAAGTAACAAGGTCCCCACCAAGTATTTGGATTAATTTGGGTACATACAAAGGCTCATTTGAAGTTGCAATGATACCTCTGACAGCCCTCAATGCCAGAGCCAGAAATCATTTAAGGAACAGCACTTGCAGACTTGATTGTATTCTTTTTTCCTCTGGATCTGAGTATGAGCTTTGTAAAAGTAAATGTTCTTTCTGCTATCTAATGTGTACTGTATTTTCAAAAGAGCTGTGTGAGTGCCAAACACAGCTAACTCAATTGGCAGTCCTAGGAAAACAGCATTTCCTAAAGGAGGGGTCCTGGATGCAAACGGGATGTACTCTGCTGTACTCAGGGCACCAGCTAGACTTGTGCTGACATAACTATATTGAAATACTGAAATATGCTGGGCCAGTGCCATATGCTCCCACTTCTCTCCCACTGTGGCAAGTGCAGCATTTCCCCCTTTATATGTCCTGAAGTGCACATTTAAATTATAAATACTTAAGTTTTGAAATACCACTAAAAGTGACAAAGGTAAAAACCTCCCAGCTTTTGTTACTCTAGCACCATGCAAAGAAGCAAAACCTCCTGTTCATTGCCTCTGGTCATGCCTCCCTTTAACCTGAATGTCTCTGCTACCTATTTCCAGGGTGACAGAAGCTGGCTCCTGGAATTGCTGCTGCCTGTGCAACAGGATGAATCACACAGCACACAGAATGGCAGCACCCACAAGATTTAACATGAGCAACACTCCTGCATGTGTAAGAGAGCTCACAGTCCTTGCATTGTAATGAACTTTACTCATTTTATTCAAGTCCTGTAAAAATTCTCATTTACTGCTATTGCTCACCGCACGTTCCCACATCACTGGTGCTCTTCCTCAGGAAGAACTTCTCTCAGCTCAGTCAGTGACTGCTGAGGGAAGCATTCACAGGGATATGAATTGCAGGAGGATGGACTCTTCCAGTTTCATCCTGCATGCTCCTGAGAGCACCTCTTTTACCTCACAGACTTTCTCTGTTATTGAGATCTCTTCTCCATAAGCATCACCAATTTGATAGAAGGGAAACAACAGAGCAAGGAATCCTTATTACTTCTCTTTGTACTAAAAAAATATTTAATTATGTTTTCCTATTATTTTACCAAGAATTAGCTTGGCACTGCCATTGCTGAATTTATCTATCTACCTTTCACTAGCCATGGATTTACTTTCACATGTTAAAATAATGTTCCTGAATAAATATAGCTTGGCAGTTAGTGTACCAATATCCATAAAAATACTAACTGTGCAATTTCCTTTAAGATTGACAGGTCTTTTCCCAGTAACACACAGGGCAAAGCTTCCGCTGGTGTCAAGCATGGATCTTTAATGAATTTGAAAGCAAGTATTGTTTCAGAAAGATGCCAGCTTGACCACACTGGCACCTGAAACACTATGCTCAGAATAATGATGTGCTTAGTGCTTTCATCTTCAGAGTGCTTCTTGAACAAAAACCCTCTATGGAGCACTTAAAAATAATAAACATACATAGTCCTTTTAAAAAGGGTGATAGGACAGTGAGATAGTGATGGGAGAAACTTGACCTGCTCGTGGCACAGCTGACGGCTATGAAAGACTCCTGAGAAAATGCTTAGCAGTTATGCCTTTCTAACCCTAACTATTTATGACTCTATGCCTGGGAAAATGTATCCATTGCAACATCGAATATCAGTGGATTAAACCTAGAGCTTTGCCCCCTCCTTACACACTCTTCCATCAGTCCTCTAAATGACTGTTATAGGTATCTTCTTGTGTAAGATAAAACCTGACTGGAGGAAACAGGGATAGAAGTAACAGTATTCTGAGTAAAAGAAGGTCATGAATGCCGTCCCAAGGAGACCTGCATGGGGCCTACGCCTACATACCACAGTCATAAGCAATCTGGAAGGGGAGCAAGGTGACAAACGTGTATGATGGCCAGGATAATAAGACAAGAGCTGGGTGAGAAGATTTGCAAAGGAGGACTTAACACAGCATGTAATTCAACAGTGCAACTCCTGCTACAGGACACTGTGGCTACTGAAGACGAAATGGATAAACACATGAAAAGAAAGTATGCGAAGAGGGTTAACTACCAAGATATCACTCTACTCAAGATATCCCCAAGTCAGACAGAGCTGGAAAGGTACACAAGGCTGCTGAGATACACTTCAGAAGAGCAAAGAAACTGCTTGGGACAGCTCTGCCAAAACAGGGAGACATACCCAGACCAGCACAAGCAAACACCACCTATTCTGGCACTGTTTGAAACAGGAGATCTCTGTCTAGGTTGAAGTGTTGATGTGTTCTTCAATATTTGCAAGGTGTTGTACACTGCGTAAGAAGGGGTTCAGTTTTCAGTGCCACATTCAGACTCCTATTTGAATTGGCTTTACAAGACATTTCCAAAAATAAGTGTGGCAAGAAGGCTTCAGCATTCTTTAATAATAAAAATAGTAAAAGAATGTTTCAGCTCTCCACAAATTCTTTTGCTAATTGTCCTGGGATGCTAGAGGCCTACAAAATGTCCCTGAGAGGGTGGGCAAGAGCTTTATTAGCTCTTCTGTTACAAAAGCTTAGAGGTGAGGACAGAGACAGCTAGGTTCAAAGCAGACAAAACGATCTGGATCTTTGGCAGTGCACATGCACTGCCACAACTCCTTCATGTGTCTTGCCTGGGTGCAGAAGGCTGATGTGGGCTCACAGATAGAATGTACCAGCAATTTGAGAAGAGATCATCAAATCACAGAATAGTTAGAGTTGGAAAGGACCTTAAGATCATCTAGTTCCAACCCCCCTGCCATGGGCAGGGACACCTCACACT
>WYDI02040543.1:0-16019 GCA_009867235.2 Psittacus erithacus
ATAATTATACAATATATATTATATATAAAATATATTTATATTTATAATTAGCAAGTATATTATAACTTATTTATAATATTTACACCACAAAATACACATTTATACAATCCTGCTGACAGTACTTCTTAACTTGTTTAGGATGTAGAAAGACCTTTAAATTATTCAAACTTTTTTTGCAGATTGTAATGAAAGTCATTGAACTATATCACAGGGTGATAAACATCCACATACTATGTTCTCCCAGATAAGCTCCCTCTTATTCCCAGTGACAGAATTCCCCAGCATTAAATAGTTTTACCCCAGTAAACATGCTTTATTACTTACATACACATGTTGTCATGGCCCAAAAGCACATGGAGGCACAAGGCACTGCAGAAATTTACCTCTGAAATGGACAGACACTATCGACTCCTGCCACTAGCACAAATAGCAGTATTCAGAGACAGAGAAGTGACAAGGTCATCCCACAGTGTCAAAATCTCTGATGTTCAAACTAATCTCCCAGGTTTTGCTTTCTCCCCTTTTCCTAGCATGTTTTTTCTTCATATTATTTGGGGTACTGCGCATAAGGGAATATCCTGATGCATTATCCAGTAATCTTTTCCTAATAATTTCTTCCTGCTTATATTTCACAGATCCTAACTTGGCAAAAAAATTTTGGAAAGCGAGTTTTACCATGCAAACCCAATCATTCCTGTGCATAGCCTTTTGTGTTATTACTTTGAGTATATTTTACTAGCAAATGAATTAAGCTGAGTTTGTTCTGGCTTTTCATTATCTCCAGTCCTCATTTTTGAGGCTATTTTGAAATGATACATTTGTGATGCAGTTCATATTTTTGCCCTTTCAGAAACTGCAGTCAAAAGAAAGAATACCAACTCTCTTCTGAATGAGCCATGATGTCTAGCTTACGTACAAACTATCAAAAATGGAGACAGAAATAAAACAAAATCCAAAGTAAAAAACCTGCTGGTTTTATCTATGCTGTACTAGTAGATGCTCCCATAATTTCAGATGCAAAAACGTACTTAGATATCTCATTATGCTATGTAGTAGCAAATTTTTGTCTATCCCTATGCTGAAGAGAAATCCAATGTTATAATTACTCCAACATTCTAAGAATCTCCCCAAATGCCTGTATTGACAAAGTTGCTCTGTGATGCTAAATTCTGCTTGGTATTTTAGTTACTTATTTCAAGTAAGGGAACGGGGGAAGAACTCAAATTATATTTGTTCACATAAAAAAAAAACAAAAAACATTTTTGAGGAAACTAAAATAAAACTTCAAGAGCCTTAATATTTTTTTCTTCTTTTGGTGCCTCCTTATATTATAAAAAATGGAAAGGAATTTTTACTTGATGCATATCTGAACTCCTTCAGGTTCTGTAGTACAGGAGTTTGAATTAAGTTAGTATTATTTTTGAAAGGTTAAGAAGTGCAACCATAGTTTAGCTCTGTTCAACTAAGCAGTGCCTGTGCTTTGAAATGACAGAAGCCTTTAAGCGCAAAGCATTAGATAAGCTGATAAAGATGAAACCAGCCACATCTGCAGTTACTTAGATCCGATTCAATTCAGTCCTATTATGCCACAAATCTCATATACTCTTGCACACTTTAAATAGTATTACTGTGAGGTAGTAAATAATAAACTTGCACAGATAATGAGACTTAATGCAAAAAGGAGAAAAAAAAAAAACCTGTAATATTATTTCTTGGTTCCTGCTCCACCAGAATATAAGTTGTTACCACCATAATAAATTCTTTATTAAGAACTTGAAAATCCCAAAGAATTTTACTGAGTTATTAATTAGAAATTTCCCCTTTTACATGGAAAGAGCTTTCAATTTGTAACATAAATTCAACCAGAAGAGAAGACTACTATGTGTTATACATTACCTTGTTTTACATTTGGTTAAGGTCAAGCCCTGCGCATACAGGAAAAACAGCAACAGTGACATTACCCTGCATTCAGTCTTCCCTGTACTAGGAAATCAGGCGAAATATAGAATGTGGGCTGCTACAAATTATAATTAACTTTCCAGGGAAAAAAACAGATTTTTGAGACCAATTCCCCCACCCCTGAAGTCGAAGGTCATTGGAATTAAATACATTGATTGGATACCTTCATTGTAGAGAGCTAAAAAGCTGTTTGTGCGTAATACCAGAAAATAAATGGAATAGGAAGTGCTACAAGTTTGCCACCTGAGGATTCCCAAATATGAGGGCAATCAGAACAGAAATGAATCCACACCACCATTGTGGTCGAATCAGTTGAGTAAACGTCTTTTAGCAATCTGTTGGTCATAATATAGCCCAGCTGCATTTTACCCTCCTTGTGGACACAAATTGACAATATGAATTTCAAACGTAACTGGCCCTGTCGTGCCCTTACTGAAGTCAATGTAATTCTGCGGTGCCAACAAGGTTTGTCAAAATTTTTAATTAAAGCAAATAAACAATAAGATTAAAATGTAAATTGCAAAGAAAAGAAAAAAATAAAAGCATTCAGGTAATTCCATGTTGGTTAAACTTTTTTCTATGCAGCATACAGGTAATTTAGTATTTCAAACTGATTTTACAAATAGATTAGATGTTAAAATTGTTAAGCAAATAATTTCAGGAGAAAACCACTGGGATACAGTCATTGGAAGAGGTCATATACACAAAACTAAGCTTTGCCCAATTGGTTTCTAATTATAAGATCAGAGGCTCTAGAGTTTGTGGTTAATAGTCCTTCCCTTTAGCCTGAAAAATAAACTTACAGCGTACCACACAAATACACATAAACTGTTCCTCATTATTTTACTAAGCAAGTGTGTGTCCTGGAAATGTTAAGAATGAATCCGATGATGCCTCACTGAAGGCTGTCTATGGAATTAAGTCTACAATGCCTCACTGATGGCCAGCTGTGATACAGCAAATTGTTCCTTATAATAAAGCTACAATAATGTTTGTTTGGGGAAAAAAAAAGCCACAGGCAGATTCCACAAGGGCTGAATGAATTTAAATGCCCATATTGCATAATTACATAGTTTTATATTTTCCTTTGTAAAAAGTGGCTAGGAATTTAATATATTTAATTCATTCCTTCTTCAGCACCAAGTGTAGAATGCCAGGATATAGGAATCTCTTGTCTCATTTCATCTTTGTATGAATTTGCACAATTCTTGGGATAAAAGACAGAGTTTAGTTCTAATTAGTAAGTGGGCTTAACATCTGACTACATTCAGCACTTTCATCATAGACTAAAGTGGCCTGAAAGTGAGTATACTTTATCTAAAGTAGAAACAAATTTAGAAAATCCTTAGTTAATCTATATCTAAGATTATATGTAATCTATAATTAAGACCTGTCTGACTGCACGTTTCACGCAACAGCTGGGTTCAGCATACACACACTGCACTTTGGAAATTGATGATTTCTTCTTAGTTCATAATCTTATAATAAAATGCTAGGACACTCATAAACACTGCGCATCTTTTTCTTGCGGAATCTAAATTCTGTGCTGTGCTGTGTGATTATCGAAATAATAATAAATTATTACTCCTCATGACAAGAAGAGAACTCTGATCTATATAACTGGTCATCTCCATCACTGATATTTACAAATGAATGCATATAATGATTTGGCTGCTAGAAATTTCACCCTGTAATATTTGCTAAAACCTATTAGTCATCTTCATTATTTTTCTCTCTAAAGCATTAAAAAAAAAAAAACACAAGAAAATTACTTTTAAAAAGAAAAAGTGTCTTTATAAATTATTACTTTCAATTCTAGGCTTGATTTTCTGCTGCATTATTCCACTTGCACATCTGAAAGTCAGCAGAGCAGAGATGACATTTCTTGAAGAAACAGGTCATTCTTTGCTCTGCTCCAGTCCCCTTATCACCCATTCAAAGTTACACAAAGTAATCTGGAAAAAAGTGCCATGAATTCAGTTGCATGTATCTGAGTAACAGGTTTTTAATCATGTATTGCTAGTAGACCAGCTTGCAAGCCAGCAGTCAAATTTTGTGGTGGCATCGCCCACAGATGTTTCACAGAAAGTGAGACACAGGGAGTTGTCAACCCACTGTGAATCAATTTATTCATTCTCACCAACTCTCCAGTCAATTTCATCCTTCAAGGTGCAAATTAGAAATACAGATGTATTCTCTGAAACGCTTTCCAGAGTCAGGTTTTTAAAGCAAGCTTAGAGCCTGTTGGCTCTCATCCACTGAAGTACCAGTTTAACACTGGAGGAATACTTCTGCAGGGAGCCACATCCCCACCTTTGAAAAGTGAAATTCATAAACACATATTTATATCAGTTATTATGTCCTGCAGATCCAAAGTCCTAAGACTTCATAGCCACAGTCAGGAACTGGCAAAACGCCTTTTGACTTTCAGCCACTTCTACCACAAGTAGCAAGTGTAAAGCTCTAAGACTATGCCATTGCCTTAAACTTTGTGTTTGACTTTGTTAGTACTGGGGACCAGAGTTTGGAGGACAGCAACTACCCAAGACTGCCACACAAATGAGAAGGAACTTTAGTACTTAGAGTTTTATCTGTATAGAACAGTGATCTGCATAAGATCTTGCACTAACTCAAGATATATTCTATCTGCAACAACCTGGAATTTAAAGTAAAAGGAAACTGGAAGCTGAAACAATAAACTATGTAATAAAGTCATTAGAGATTTGTGAAGTGATGAAAGAAAGAATGAACAATGGTACATTATACCTGTTGCATATACTTTGAGCACTGCTCGATGGAGCTGTGTTTTTGTAATTTGTTAGTATTCACTGCGAGAACTTGCGCCAGTCAACAGATAAATAAAACAATAAAAGTCTGTTGGGTTTTCTACTCTCCTAATATACAAATTTTTTTTTCTAACACTGCAAAGTGATATAACTAATGGTACTGTATTAGTCTGACTGATAGAAAGCAGATGAAGTTTACTTGCCTGATTATGCCTCACTTTGGCCTAGCCATAAGCACTGTGAAGAACAGGCAACTAACCCCAGTAGGTTGCTCTGCTATTCTGGGCTACCAGTTGCAGCACTGATTTCTCTTGATAATATATTTCGCAGGACGACAGTAGAAGACTATGCGGGTAAGAAGCAGCAGTGTATATGTTTCATTCACAATAAACTTGCTACCTTTTTATTTAGACTGCTTGGAGCAAAGTATGCCATTGTACGTCAGAGATACTGCTAAAATTCGTATTAATACACATTGTTCTTTCATTTTAAACCTTACAAAATTGAACATAAATAATACAATTCCGAATTTTGAAATACGATTATAGCTGACAAAGTATGATTTCCTACCAGTCACAATGACAGTGCTATCTCCTTATTTTCATATTCAGCCTTTGTTTTAATATGCAGGTACTAATGATCCGTAGCTACATAAATGTAAATACCAAAGATTCCATTTTAATCAGGACACATGAAAAAAGAAAAAATGTTTAGAAGTGGAGTGAAAAAGCAATATTTCATAGAAGTAAAAAGTCATACACATATACACAGTTTACACGTTTATTATTATCAGTGAACTCTTCACTTGCTTTTGCAAATAGCTGTAGGATAGTGACTCAACCAGGGTGAGCATCAGCCAAATCCAACCAAAGAAGGAAAAACAATGCATACCTTTTTTATATTGCTTATTGCACAAGAATGAACACTACTCTGACCCAGACTTTTTGAAGAGTATGAAGAGGTGCTTTGAGGTGCTCCATGAACAACTGTTTCCCATTAAGAGACAGAAAAACTTGCAATGGACTCTTCTGTCTCTAGGGAAACTTTAAAAGCTTAAACAGAATTTCAATAATATGTTGCCAATAATATAAAATCGTTGCTATAAACCTAACTGCAGATGCACAGATTATATTTAAGCCATATTTTTTAAAACAAAAGTAAAAAAAATCAGTTTTGAAGGGGCAAGCTTTTATCCGAATTAATAGGGCAGCGCATGCAGCTGGTTGACGTATGGTTAATGTGGTACTTTTCAGAGCTTTTAACACACTTTGCTGATTGTTTGCTCAAGGCATATGGTTTGAATGAGCTGGGCAGTCCACAGTACAGCTGGCAGACTAGATATCAAAACCTGGCAATAAGCCTCAGAGTTATGTGTGACTAGGTATCAAATTTGCCTGAATTTTATGTTATTATTTCCACACTATTAGTGAAAATTTGAAGTCACTTCTGATTCTACTACAACAGATGCCACTGCTTCCAATCCTGCAGCAGCAATTAGTTGTAGCTGACCCATGTTATGGAAGAAGGGTCTTAAAAGGGCAGAAGCTTTTTTCTAGGGCAAAATAATTATGAAAAGCTTTCATTAAACAAACCCAGTATTTTCAAAATGGGCAAGCATAATTTTCTGTAGTGCACAGACTGGAAAACTGTGACAGGTGCTGTTCCAAATACACATTCATTTCAATCAAGCAAAGAACAGGAAGGTTTGGCAGCTTGTCCTGTTTTCACTATTACCTCTGATAACCTAAGTCAGTGGTTTCAGGCTTAGCCCTGAAATTCAGAAAGGTCTAACAAAAATCTCCAGCAGTATCTGAATACAATTTTTGTATTAATTTAATAAATGAAACATCGTTTTTAGACTCTCAGCATAATAAACTCTCATTTGCACTGACTAGACTCATAAATTCTTGCTGTTAAAAACTGTTTTCATCAGAAATGGGCCAGCCTCCCATGGTGTCCATTCATATTCCAGTTCTGAACTGCAGGAGGTGTTTGCTAGTCACAAGTGTTCAGTTATTATTACACAGTTTCCTCTATTGCTGCTTGAAAAGCCAATATAGATACAAAGAGTGACCCTCTCATCTCAGGGTACATACAACTGCGTATTTCTGAGCATATATTCACAGTTTTTCAGTGAAGTGCATCACATTTTTATGCCATATGAGCCCAATGTAATGAATAAATATGAATTCTAAGTGAAATGGAGAAGCTCCAAATTCCTTGCTATGGACAAGCATGGCTATGTAAGAGTACTTTGTAATAAAATGTACGTGTTAATGCTCCACTGACCTCAGAATATTTGAAGAACAACAGACCTTTTCAAGCAAAGTAATAAAACACTACATAGCCTCTATTTATCTCAAATACTATTCTTTTAACTTTAGAAAGAAACTGATTTTCAGAAATTCCTATTTCCAACCGTAGAAGTTTAATAAATTTGTGAGTTTTACTAATATCTTAAGTAACAGTGAACAGCTGGAAAAATTTGTGAAAATATATTTTAGTAAAAATAAAAATTAATTCCTTTGAAATCTTCCATTTTGCTATTCCCCCAATCCTTTCTTTCTCACTTCCTAATTGGTCCTTATGACAATATTGAACATGAGATCAACACAGATATGCTATATTTGGGACAAACTGGAAGTAAATAGTAAAGGATTTTTTTTTTCTTTATATCTCTCAAACTTGAGTTTCCTTATCAACATGAAGGAATATAGAGAGGGAGAAAAATAAGTATGAGGAAAAAAGGTTGCATATGCTTAGAGTAGAAGTACTGCCACTAAATTCTTGAACCTTTTGAAGATGACCCTGTGAATAATGAATATAATGTGCAAAGGACACTTTCACAAGACAAAAAGATTCAAACACAATAAAAATGTCAAATATATTGAAGTGAAGTTTATGGAAGCATAATACAACTGGAAAGATGTATAGTACTATTTCTTTATCAGCAAATTATACAATAAGCTTGTACTAGTTCATGAAGCAGCTCTTCAGAAAGATGGTATGGCATATGTTCTGAGAGAAGTAAGTGAGCATGGCGCACCTCTGACTTTCCTGTTGTGGCTTTTACAGTGTCTGTACTACTAAGGTAGTACATTTCATTATTTTTAAATCGTATTTTTAAAACTGAACACATTATCCAGCCCAAGACTTTACAAAATACACAAATATGCATTCCTTTACCTTCATGGCCTGATTTACAGACATGTTCAAAGTACATGTTGTTCACAAGAACAACTAAAACACTAAATAATATTGAAAGCAGCTATTCAGAAAATAGACTGAAGTTTAGTTCAAAGAACACTGACAGGAAATAATGGACATTAGAGGTCATCTCCCCTACAAAGAAGCAACTCTTGGGACAATTAGCTACCAGGTCCATTTCAGTTCCAATCTCTAGCATTAATATGGACATTAGCAGATGGCTGCTTAGATTCACAAACAGACTTAGAAATCTACCACCTTTAGGCAACCATATCTAAACTGTTTCTCTAGCCTGAAACAACTAAATCCCTTTTTCCAGGTTTGTGGAAAAGCTGACATCTGTCAGTTTGCATATTTCAGCCTTCCACGTCACTTGGATGTAAAAATAGTCACAACCTCTCACAGAGTGCCTGATTTATAGAATTACACAGCTAACTTTCAGAAAACACAGGAAACACACTGACAATTTCCTCATCTCACATTTTACTTATATAATTAGGCAGATATTTGAAAACCCTCCCCTCCAAGACCAGAACACTGAGCAGTAGCTTTCACCCCTCATAATTCCCTTCCCCTAGGTTACATAATTTCTCTTTAAGCCTGTTCTTCATTTTGCTCACTAGTGTTTTCTTGTGCAACAGGAAGAACTTCAAGAACAGACTCAATTCATGCTTCAGGACCCCCCTTGAATTAAGTCTCTCTCTCTTCTGGGAGAGGAATACTGGTCTGAGCTGTTTGACCCAAGCCTAACACAGGAAAGGATCCATACTGAGAGGTACTTTCTCTAAGCAGAGAAAGAATTCCAGAAGGGTTGAGGCTGGAAGGGACTACCAGAGGTCATCTAGTCCAAACTCCCCGCTCAAGCAGAGTCACCTAGCCCACACTGCTCAGGAATATGTCCTATGCTCTTGGATATCACAAGGGAAAAAGACTCCACAACCTCTCTGGCCACCCTATTCCAATGCTCAGTTACCCTCACAATAAAAAAGTTCTTCCTCATGTTCAGGTGATTCGAGTTTCTCATGACAGGTGACTTGAGGATTCTATCAGCAAATAAAGAAAATATATTATCAAAACTATCAGCCAAGACACCTCATCTCCACTGCTGTTTTATCTCAGATTACAAATGTAACTTGTGTACTTCTGTACTGAGGGCATTGTTCTTTTTCTTTTTTTTTTTTTAATCATATTTGCAACCAGATTTAAAAAGCCAATTACTGAATATCCCATTTTTAACAATGTTTTCATAGAAAATTTAGACAACAACCAACAAACAACTCACTTAGCAAATTATCTTAGAACTCAAGTGTTATAATTGAAAGAACTCAGTGTATATTTTCATGGCAAGGCAAAACAGAAAAATCTTGGCCCCAGAATACAAAAACCCCAAATTCAGACCTCAATTACCAGTCTTTACATATGATAGTACGTATATGGAATCATCTGGTTAACTGAAAATGGAATTTAATTCAAAATTTGGTCTTGGAGAATAAGCATATTTGCACCATCAAATTTTTGATTGCCAACAGAAGCCTATCATTGCATTTCAATATGCAACTAATGTCAAGCCAGATTTTTAAATTAGAACAGGAAAACAAAAAAAGCATATTCACTGAGAGAAACAGTGTCTTCTTTAAAATAAGCATTGTCAAAACGGCAGCTATCTTCCTGGGTTACACACTACCAGGGTTCTGGTAGACTGTCTTCAGCAGGAGAGTCATACCTTTCACTATCATCTTTCCCTGGGTTCTGTATTCACAAGAGCCCTTCATGCCAAAATGAATGAAAATAGAAATGAGAATGTTCAATTCCACAACGAAAATAGAGACAGAAAGGTTTCATTGTAGGTCTACCATACCCTAGCCTTGAAAGCGTCTTCTCCACCTGAAACCAGCCCTTAGTTTTATGTCTGAGATTCTGTATGGCTTTTGTTGTCTCCTGCTTCGCATGTTTTATGTCAGAAGGTTTGGAACAAATTAAGTGTTCTATAGTGAATTGCAACCAAGTTGATTCTAAAGACATGTTGATTTCTTTCTGTTTCCTCCTATCCTCTACATTTATTTTGCTCAATGTAATAAGATAAAACCTATATCAAGATGAGGGTTTGAGTCCTAAGTGGAATAAAAATAATTATTTAAAAAGGCAGTAAACTCCTGCTATAAGACCATATTTAAACACTTGAAGTACCTGTATATACACAAATCAAGACACATATCCATATGCTTAGACTAATATATATATCTTCCCCTGCAGTTCTGTATTAATCAAACAGAATGCCCTGCAGTAGGAATACAGTACTAACAACTTAGAACAGCACTTCTGTTCCAGTTGCCTTGGACAAGCTCATCTGAGTTCTAATTGTGTGCTGAAATTCTCTCTTTTAATGCCTAGGTCTATTTGAAGGTTAGCTTTTGGTCCCATGGAGATAAAGGAAAATGTGCCAACATTCGAGAGATTTGATTACCTGTACAAAATTATGCTTGCTCATTTTTTCCTAGGCAAGATACTCTGGGGTAAAGTTATATTAAAGAGGGAATAGAAATAGTGTACGTCCAAAGAAAATATTTTCCAATTATGCTTCACAAGATGCAGAAAATATTACTTGTTACAGAGGATTATGAATGAGATAATTACTGAGAGCCTAATGTACCTAAAGCTACAATAAAGGAGAGAGAAAAACATTAATAAGTGGTTATTGACTGTTCTTCCTGCTCTTTGTAATGAGGCCAGAACAGTACCAAGGACAAACCTTTCCACAATTTTGCTGTGATACATTATATACAAAAATACTTTTCTTATTTACATGGCCCATGATTAATTCCTATAAATGAAACCATATGAGCTTTTATTTAACACCCAAACCACTTCACGCCTCTCAAAACAAGCTTAACAAGAATTTTTTCGTATCGCCAATTGAAAATAATAGAGATTTAGAAATACATAGGATGAATGTTTCCTCTTTCAAATTATTTCATTTCACATATTCTTAATGATCAAGCTGCACTTTTGAAAGAATCCCGACTAATGTCAGGTTGGCAAAATACAGAGTGACAAAAGACTCTGACTTTTAGAGATTAAAATTTGTCTTATTTTCACTCTTTGATTCTCCATAAAATAAATGATAACTCAGTTATTTCTGAGAAGCCCTAACAAAGAATATTTGAGCTTTGACATACAGTATTTCAATAAAGGTGTGATCAATAGAGAAGATAATTAAAAAAAAAAAAAAAAAAAAAAGGATTTTTGAGCAGCTGCAGCAATTTTCCTGATGCAAAGCACAACTTGATATGCCACACAAAATTACCTTTGGCGCGTACCTCCCTCCCCAGTTTCAGCTCACAATACTGAAGCATCAAGTGTGAAGGTACAGTCACTACAGAGAAGGTTAAGAGTATTTCTAAAAGAATGACACAGAACACGAACATTACAAGGGTCAGTGCAGATGGAGAGCAAGCTGAGTGCTGCGGCTTTCTTATGCTCCTACACTTAATTCCAGAAAGAGAAACAGCTTCACTAACGAAACACACGCCCTACTGATTATGGTGCTTCCCTCTTCTTCACAGGAATCTGTTTAATATTCTCTTAGGTACATGTACCAACCCCTGTATATGCACAACACGCACACGACAGCTTTCGTCTCAATATAGTCTTTATTTTTTCTTTCATCTCTCTGTTTCCACCAGACACTGCATAAACTGCACTCAAGGCTTTACATTAAGACAGACTTAATGCCTAGTGACCTTATTACCAAATTTGGAATGAAGTTGACCTATTCAATCTGAAGCTATCCAAAGTGTCCGGAAGGCTGGACCCCTCAAAATTATTTTAATCAACAAATTGCAGTACTGCAAAGCACACAGCTTCACAAAGCAGAGATTCAGGCTCTGTAACAGCATATATCACAGGACATAATAAGGACAAGTGATTTATCAATTAAGTGGCTGAGAAAAGAATAAATTAAGGATTAACTATGATGGGATTATTGGCCACCTTGAGAATTCTCAAACAAATGGTCCTGAGAGATTTGTTTTGATTATGTCTCACAAGGACAGTGAAACACACGAGTGCCTGAAGGCTGCATCATGGTTATTACAGCAGAAAGGTCGTCAAGAAAAGAGACTCCTGAGGTCAGTTACTTTGTCAAAGCACTGCAGTGAACCTATTGTCTCAGAGTGGGCCTCCAGCCTGACTAGTAGAGCAAAATTTTGCTTTATCCATAAGACATTGTCCCATTGAGAATTTTCAATTACTGTATCTGCACAGAATGCATTTTACTTAGATAGAAATATTTACTCACAAAAAATTCCCTTAAAATCCAAATATTTATTTATGCATATAGAGAGCTCAATTCCTAGCATTCCTTTGCTTATCGGTAATTTGCAGTAACTAGCAGGTGGTCTTCTGAAGTGACAAAATTTAGAACTACAAAATGATTACTTAATAAGATGATCAGTGCAGTTGCCTTCTACACCGCACGAGAAGCTCAATTCTGCCCAACAGTGTTTGTCATTTTCTTTATCTTTGAGGTATGATAACTCCACCGTGTCAATAAGCCTTATTTTCAACATATTTAAGTGTACGTATATCTTATTACATCACATTCAGGATATTAACAAATTGGACAGGACAACTCTTAGAGAATGTCCCATGCACTTGACAAGTAATCACATAATTTCTTAGCCTTCATGATAACATTTTGTCTTTTCACTTTGCAATACTGTCTAGTGGGAGACAACACTGCCTATGGAAATTAACAGAGAATCAGAAAGGTTTTCCCCTGGAAACGCCATGGACTGAAGACATAATTGTTCAATTGAAAGTTACTTCTCTGCCCACACCATCTTCCTATATTTGTATTTTGTTTCTCAGTTGCAGTCTGCATATCCCATTTAGACAGAAAGAGCTTTGAGGCAGGAATTTTCTCCTACTCAAGAAAAAAACATATAAAAATGATATCTAAGGCTTCTTAATAAAAATGGCAGCATTAACAGCTTTCACATTTACTCTTACTTGATGTACCATTCCCCATTTGCTATAGTCATGCTTATAAAAATGCCCTCCATGTATGCTTTAAGTGTCTGTGCAATGTTTTAAAAATTTACATAAGAGTCCACACTGAGATTTCCTTAAGAAAACCTCATGGCTTAAACTTGATTTGGTCTGTGAATCTTTTCATGCCAAGGAAAATCCTGGAATACTCTTTAAATGACTTAAGTAAATTCTGTTTACTTGTATGAAAACTCAATAAAAAGTCCTTATGTATTTAGAGCAGCACGTGCTCTTCTGTAACCTAATATTGAAATGAGTATGTGAGATATCCAACAAAATAAACATGACCTGTTAATTATCAGAAATTAGCAACCAAATTTTAAATCCTGCATTGGCATTAAGTCTTGTTTCAGATGATTTTGCATGAAGAAAGAGATAAAAATATTTTGCTCCTGGACATTGCATCTTCTTGTCTGTATGACAACACAACAACAGGAATTGCAAAGTGTGACAGTGGTATATATTAAATTCTTTAGACAGCATAATAATTACAGAATAGGTTGCCTGCAAAACAGACATTTAAGAAAAGAATGAAAAGGGAATAACAAGCATGTCAGTTTTCTAACACATATTTCGAAAACTTGTTCTGTAAAAATACGATAGATTCTCATTAAGCTATTTGAGCTAAGTAATGTCAGGTTCTGAGTCTTTTGCATGGTGCTTTAATATAAATTATCATGTTGCATCAGTTATGCTGTAGATCATCCACAATTAATTAAAAATTAAGGTGTTTTTTTTTCTGTCCACTTTAATAGCCTGATTTCTTAGGTTGAGTGTGCAACATGTCATAGAACTCAATGATCTTTGAAACACACACTTTGCCACATGAACAACCGGCTGATGCACCAATAAAGAGGTTCACAACTGGCGCCACCAAGAAAAAGCGACGGGTCATAGTAGTAAGGGACTCTACTTTGAAAGGTAGAGAGGCACCCATCTGTCGACCTGACCCAGTCTTAAGGGAGGTATGTTGTGTACCAGGGGCTCAGATCAGGGATGTTGCAGAGGGGCTGCCTGATCTATTATGTCCCACTGACTATTACCCACTTCTAGTTGTCTATGTGGGTGCTAGTGATATAGATAGCAGCTGCCCAGAGAGCATTAAGAAGAACTACAAAGCCCTGTGAGAGGTGGTTAGGGGCTTTGGAGATCAGATAGTCTTTTCATCAATTGCCCAGGATAAAGGGAGGACCTTAAAAAGGCTAGGTGGTTTGGCAGGTTAATAAATGGTTAGAGCAGTGGTGTCATAGTCAGGGGTTTGGGTTTTTAGAACATGGGACTCAATTTGGGAGGCCAGGTTTAATGGAGGTTGGTGGAGCTGGTTTGACAATGAAGCGGAAGAGCGTTTTTGGTAGGAGGCTTGCCAGGCTGCTCAAGAAAGCTTTAAACTAGATGTGATGCGGGCAGAGCACATCATTTCTTCCCAACGCACCCAGTCCGTTGCCAGCACCTACAATAAATGCTCGGAGAGATGCAGAGATATTTCAGCCATGCCAGCCAATGAGATGGCTTCATTTGGAGCTCGGCTCAGATGCCTCTATACAAATGCTTGTAGTACGGGTAATAAACAAGAGGAATTAGAGATGTGTGCACATCTATGGGGATATGATACAATAGGTATCTCAGGAACATGGTGGGACGGCTCCTATGACTGGAACGTTGGAATGAAAGGTTACAGGCTCTTCAGAAAAGATAGGCCTGGCAGACTGAGAGGGGGAGTTGCTATTTATGTCACAGACAGGCTGGAGAGTACTGAACTCTGTCTGGGGACAGGTGAGCAGTCAATAGAGAATTTGTGGATCAAGGTCAAAGGAAGAATGGCTACGGGGGACATTACTGTGGGGATCTGTTACAGAGCACCTAATCAAGAGGACTCTGTGGATGAAGTGCTCTATAGACAGATAGGAAGAGCCTCATGCTCTCAGGCCCTTGTTCTCATAGGGGACTTCAACAATTCTGATATCTGTTAGAGAGACAGTATGGCCCAGCACAAGCAATCCAGGAAGTCCTCAATTGTGTAGAAGACAACTTCCTTCTGCAAGTAAAAAAGGAGCAGACAAGGAGAGGTGCCATGCTTGACGTTGTGCTCACCAACGGGGAAGGTCTGGTTGGAAATGTGACGATCCAGGGCAGCTTTGGTTGCAGCCATCATGAGATGGTTGAGTTCGAGAACCTCAGGACAGTGAGAAGGGCTCGCAGCAAGCTCACTGCCCTGGACTTCAAGACAGCAAAATTCGGCCTCTTCAGGAACCTGCTTAGTAAGGTCCCATGGGATATAGCCCTAGAGGGCAGGGGGGGCCAGGACTGTTGATTGATATTCAAGGATCTCCTACTACAAGCTCAGGAGTGTTGCCTCTCAACTAGAAGGAAGTGCAGTAGGAGGGGCAGAAGACCTCCATGAATGGATAAGGAGCTGCTGAGGAAACATAGAGGGAAAAAAGAGGCTTATAAAAGGTGGAAGGACAGGTGGCCTGGGAAGAATACAGGGATGTTGTCTGGGAAGCTACGGGCCAGGTCAGGAAAATTAAGGTCCAGTTAGAATTAAACTTAGCTAGGGATGTTAAAGATAACACAAAGGTCTTCTATAGGTACATTGTGAATGCAGGACAGACCAGGGATAATGTGGGCCCTCTCAGGAAGGAAGGCTACCCTGGATTTGGAGAAGGCTGAGGTTCTTAACAACTTCTTTGCCTCGCCCTTCACTGGCAAATGCTCTCACCACACCACACAAGTCTTGGAAGGCAGATGCAGGGACTCGGAGAATAGAGACCTTAGGCCCACAGTAGGAGAGGATCTGGTTCGAGACCATCGTAAGAACCTGAACGTGCACAAGTCCATGGGACCTGATGAAATTCATTAGCGGGTCCTGAAGGAGCTGGCAAATGAAGTTGCTAAGCCACAGTCCATTATATTTGAAAAGTCATGGCAGTCAGGTGAAGTCCCCAATGACTGGAAAAAGGGAAATATAACCCCCATTTTCAAGAAGGGGAAAATGGATGACCCAGGGAATTACAGAGC
>WYDI02040544.1:0-12734 GCA_009867235.2 Psittacus erithacus
GGGCAGGATCACCTCCTTCGACCTGCTAGTCACACTCCTTTTGATGCAGCCCAGGATACGGTTGGCTTTCTGGGCTGTGAGCGCACACTGAAGCTGCTCATGTTCATTTTCTCATGGACCAACACTTAGTTTCACTTCTTTTGATAATCTCTTACTATGTTTTCAAAACATACCCTTCTGCTTATGCTCAAATAAATACTGTTTTTCCTTAGGTGCAAGATTGTCATGTTTTAAAATACATTTCAAAAGAAGAGTCGGGTAAAAAAACATCTCAGCTGATTGTTGGAGGCAAAAACGGATCTCCTTTTAATGTAAGTGAACCACTTTGGCTGTCTTTGTTAGGATAGTTGTTTCTGTTTTGATTATAATACAAAAATGGCGTAGGTATATTTCTGTAAAAGATTACGTGGCAGACATGCATGCTTTGGAATTGGTCACCTGTCACATTCACCCTTGCTTATTTCCTTAATGTCTGTTCTTGGCTAAGAGAATAGCAAGAAGAACTTGCTGAAAGTTTGGCTCTTGATTGTCTAGGAAGGCTGTAGGTTTAGGAAGTTGCTTTGGTGTGATGAAAGGGTCTGAAGGGCCATTAGCAGTGTAGGAACATGTGTGTTCACTGTGTCTGTGGGGAAGGAATATGAGACAAGAACTGCAAGGTACCTGCTTTGATGGCCTGTTGTAAACTTATCCAGCTTCATGGGTTGTTTAGAAGACTTTGTTTTCTAGCTTACTCTTTTTTCAACAGGTCTGTTGAGATTGCTTAATTTGCATATAGTTTTACTGATGAATAGGTTAAGACTTGAATTTTCAGGATGATAGCTTCATGATTATAGCTCATCAGCAGTGGTATCAAAACCACACACTTGTTCAGACACCACAGTTGCCTGATGTGGAATTCCCAGACACTTTCAGGAGTTAAGGTTGTCTAGCAGAACTGTCATTCCTGAGGAGGAAAATTAAATTATAGATCAAGGCAGGAACAAAGCTTTCCCTCAAAGGATTGCACTTTCTATGATCCCTTATTTCTGTAAAATAGCACTTTTCACTTCCTGCAGTATCCTGATGCTGAGTTGTTTGGTCTAGCGAGTGAAAAATAGGAATCATGGTAAGTTGGTGATCGTGGCTTTTTCAGGACATGGTGTTTCCCTTTTTCAAAGTGTTGTCCCTGAACCTCAAAATAAATCTGTTACTTGCTTTTGCTTTAGTGGAGGTGAGGAAGAAGGAGCTTTTTTCATCTGATAAATCTGTTAGCTTTTATAGTATATTCTGATTTTGAGCAGGCTTATATTTTAAGGTATCTTCTATTCAGTGGGTTTATGCCATGTTTCACCATAATTGCTGATACTTTTCAGGTTTCTAGCCTCACTTTAGTCCACTTCCACTTTCCAAGTGTGACATTATTCCTGGAGAAGTGACGACTGAGTTTTTTCTTTCCTCTTATCTTGGTTTAAGACATGCAAGGATCATGTGAATAATAGTTTTCAAGTTACGTCTTGCACATTGGATGCCTCACAGCTGTGTTTTTTCATAAAGACATTGTTAGCAGTGTTTCAGTGTGTTGTCAGAGTAAAAATGTGCAGGAAGCAAGGAGGTATATAGAAAATTTCTATTTACACAGCTTTTATAAACTAAGAAAATTCTTCAAAGCCAAACTACCTAAAAAGTCAAATCAAGGGTTTTTTAATAGTTTGAATTAAGGTGAAGACTCTCTTGGACATAACTTTTCCCAAGTTAGCTCCTATTGATTTGGTTGAACTTAGACTCATTTTATATAAAGAAATTAATTAAATATCCTTAGATCAATCTGTGGTGAGGACCTGGCCTGAGGCTGAGCTCTGTATTTATTCTTATTCTTCTTCTTATTATTATTATCATCATCATCATTGTATAAACTAGATACATTATAAGAAAGAATTTGGCATGCCAGTTTTACTTGTTAAGGTACTAACAAATGATTTCTCTCTGTGGTTTAGCTGCAGGTTTAAATCATTGCTCTCCTATGTTTGTATGGTTTTTTATGTGTTTCTTTTCTCTCTGAAATGTCTGAAAGTGAGAATGAAAAGGAAGCTGAATGATACTGTATTGTAGGAGCATAATCACCTTAGTTTCTGTTAATTCCTCATCGGAACATCCGTCTTCCTGAGATTCCTCACAGTTACTGATTTTTGATGAATTCAATGTGAAATTCCCTCAGTAATTTCACTAATAAAGAGTTTCATGCATTCCTTCCGAGTGTCAAACTGCTTAAAAAATTATGAAAGGGTATTGCATTTTTAGCAGGATTCTTTTTCCCTGTTTAGCTTGCCGGATGTCAGGCTATTAAAAGGGAGCAGATTTTTCATGATTTTTTAAATGCAATTCTGTCAGTGTCCTCACAATTTTTTTGTCAGAAATATTTGATATGCTTCCTTTAAGTGGGGGCGTATCCATCATTTTCCTGTAATACTGGGAGATAGTGTTGGTATTTTTAACAATAAGAACATTTGAGAATTCAGTGTTCTCCTTTTCAGTGCTGCTTTTTAGGAAGGCTTTGTGTAGACTGCAGTGTTTTGTATGTAGAAATCCATCTCTCTGACTTATCTGAAGATAACTTGTTAAAGTAAAACAGTGCAAGGCTGTGGTAGGACTCTGGAGATGTGATTTATACCTTTCACTGTGCTTTTCCTCAACTGTGGTAGCTTTTTCCTGACACCGGTACTGAGCACAGAGCTCCCCTTGCTGTCACCTAAGGCAGCAGTTCTACACAGCAGTGGAAGTAAAGGCTTGGTATGCAGGCAGTTAGTAGAAAGGGGATTCATTTCTTTTTCATTCTTATGTGTGGTATTGCAGTTTAATACAGTTCTCCTCCATTGATGCCTCTAAATTTCTGTGGTCTTAGGGGAGGTGTATTTAGTTGATGACTTTTCTTTTTAGAAAGGTATTTGAAGTGCTTTGTGCTATGAACTCAAGTTAACAAATCAGTCAAAAGAATCTTTTAACTCTCAAAGACTTTGTATCCTCACTCTTCTTAAATAAGGACAGCTTCATGAAGTTAAAATTTCTGCTCTGTGTCTAAGGCAGAGATCGTCATCATTCTTCACAAAGCTTCCTCTGTTCTCCTGACACTTTTTAACTGATTTTTAAAACCCAAAGGAAGAGCAACATGCAGATACTCAAAATAAACTATTTTAGAGTTATTAACAATGTTTTGTCTGAACATACACACGATTATTTCCAAGAGAGAGAAAGCTGCACAGAAGTGCCGAGAAGTGAATCTCACAGATGTGACTCTCTGAGTGTGACAGGACTGTCAGGTGCTTCAATTGCTTTCTTGAACAATTCGTGGGAGGAAAAATGAGCTGTGTTGTTTTCCTGTGGCCATAGTTTGCCTGCATCACTGTCTGCATTACTTGGTATCGTCTCAGTGGTTAGCTGTTCTGTGAGTTGTCATGTTAAAAAGAGCTGAGAATAACATTAAGCGCTTTTAACTTTGTCAGACTCCTCTAACAGGAAGAGCTCCCCATCAGTAAGTCAGCAGTAGTTTGACTCTGAATGTATTTTGCTTATCTTAAAAATACACGAATCAGAAACACATTCTTCATTTTTCTGTCAAGAGTCTATTCTGTGGAAAGTGAAGCATTTCTAGAAGTTTCTCCAAGACCAGGCTGTGTTTCTGTGGTTTCGTTAGTTAAATCCAATAAGTTAGATTTATGGTGGTGTGGAACTTAAGTCATTAGAAGCTTTGAAAAAGAGAAAATGCTTGTAAGTTACTGCAGAACTCTTGGAAAGTCATTAAAAAGCAGTAATGTGTTACGTGTGTTCTAAATGATTGGTTTCCCTTTTCTGATTGTGGAAAGCTTCATGTATCTCTTGTTTATACGAGGTATCTGTAGGATGATTAGTTGATAGAAATCCATGGGTATTTTATGATCACTTATTCTTTATGGCTGCTCCTTGCTGCAGAAATCAGAGGCTGCAATGGAAATTTTTAAAGAAGCTGGAGTACCACGGAAACAGAAGATGTCAGTATTTAATGTAACAGATGATGCCATCATTAAACCAGGTAATCTTTTTGAACTCCTAATATTTTATCCGTAATGATTTACCGTCTGCTGCTGGTAGACCTAAGCCAAGTTCTGATTTTGCTGAAATTCTTATTTCTTTGTCATTGAGCTAACAAACTTTTTTCTTAGGGAAAACTGAAAAATGGGCTTTACTTTCTAGGTGATGAGAAGTAAGATTTTTCCTTTCTTTGGGTATTACGTTTCCATTCATTAGAAAATAAGTCTGATCCAAAGTAGTTAATATGAATGTTGAGCTAAGAAATAAATGTCTGTAGCCTTGACTGACATGTTGGGATAAATATGAATACATTTGCAGGAAGTTCTCTTGATTTTCCTTATGGAAGGGGTACCGGGAATTTTGTGATAATGTTTCTTAGGAGCCTAAAACAGCAGTTTGGGGTTAGTTCCTTCTTATGCCTTCAGAAGAAAGACTTATGGCTGTCATGTATGACATTTTTCTGACAGCTTGCCAAGTAAAACACGTTAAAACATGTTACAACAAACATGCTCACTGAAAATGAATATTAGAAGTTTGGAGATTTACTGAGAAGTTTTATGTGTTTATGGTTTTATTAGTGAGTGTATTTAGGTTGCTTTCATTTTGTGCTTTTTGAAAATTACAGGTATTTTTCCAACTATGTATGGTAGGAAATTCTGATGTATTACATCTTTATTTGCTGCTAGGAAAGGTTTTTTTCAAAGACCTTTTTAAGATAGTGCTGTATCTGGTAGAAACCAAATCTGACATGAAGAGAAATTCTGGACTAATAAATGGAAGGAGACCCTTGGGATAAAGCAGAATTCCAAGTTTTCAATAAACTGATTTTGCAGTGTCTGTATTTTGTCCATAACAATGTTCATATATGTGATTTTCTGTCAGTTGACAGGCATCTTACCTCAGCTGTGTATGTGTCATATAAATAGAACATGAAACAAGATGAGGATTTTTATGCTGGAGACTTAGGAGTGGTTTACATCATTTCAGTTTGTGTTCATAGAGATTTGCAAACAGCATGGCAACGGGTGTGAACATGGAAGAAATTAAAATGTCTGGTTTTAGTTGACTTAAAACAGTCTGGAAACTGTTAAAGGTGCAGCTGTATGGATCTTCAGATTAAAGTTCATGAAATATAATGAAATACATTATCAGTCTTGGATAGGGTTTTTTTAAGCTGCTAATAAAAGAATAATGCACTTGGATGAAAGAAAAATTGCTGAAGATAAATCTGTAATTAAAATTAAAACATTGATCCTGCAGGCACTTGGGGGAATGAATGAAACTGCAGTCACTGACCTGCTGTAGCACTAGTCCTGCTAAAGGTTAGTGTGTAGGTTATTCCCCAGTGAATGAAGCTGTACTTCTGCCGCATTCTCAACACCTCATAAAGTCCTAGTAGTTGTTAGGTGGAGCGTGTTCTGTTTTCTTGCCAAGTTTGTTTATTTGGAGTCCTAACTAATTAAGCATTTGGGGCTTTGTCTCGTTCGGTCTGAAATGGAACATATGAGTAAAGCCCCAGCCTTTCCTTCCTACTCATCCGAAGTTGGGCTAGGAGCTGAGAAGCATGGTTAAGTAATGACTACAAAGCATCTGGTTTAGTCAGTGAGGTTTATAAAGAAGAGCAAATAATATGTGAATAAAACCAAAGTTTTGTTTCCTTTCCTGTGACTGTAGTTTTCCTGGATGGTAGTGACTGTGTAGTGCTTTGAGGATTTCAGCACTTGGTTGAACATGATCTCTCCTCTTCTTTTGAAGGTACTCCTTTGTATGCCGCTCACTTCCGCCCAGGACAGTTCGTGGATGTTACTGCAAAAACGTAGGTTCCTAATGATTTTACATGTCCAGTTCATCTTTCAAATATACTGGTTCAGTGCTTTTTCCTCCGTCTACTTTGGCTTGAACTCATGGCTCACAGAAGCTGAAATACAGTTGCAAGGGTAGGATCAGGAAATAGAAGTTCCATTCAGTCACTGGTCAAAGATATCAAATTCTCTTTCTCTGCTGAGGCTCACTTTTGAACAGGGTAGGTAAACAAGTAATACTGTAAGGGCTGTGGTTCTGCACATGCTGTGTGGTGCACGTACACAATTAGCATGGAAGGGCTTGACAAACAGCTGAGAAAGAGGTCCTCAAGATTAGCATGGGTGAAAAGGTCTATAAGGCAGCGTGTGTGGGGATGCGGAAGTGGGGAATAAATGCTGAAAGACATCAGTTCCCAGAAAGGCTGCTTAATTTTGATTAGGTGAAGAGATACAAAAGAGGCATCATGTGGCCCGAAAGAAAAGCAAGAAGATAGTTGAATGCATTTAGCAGGACAACAGAGCTGTCAAATTCCTTTTTTTGTTTTCTCTCATTTTCCGGCTCATTTCCTTACCAGCAATGGCTAATGGTCTTTAACGTGGGAGGAATGATTTCCTCTCAGACCAATGCAGATGCCAAATTAGAGTGCAAGTGGCAAAGGGTGTCAGAGGAAAAACTGGCATCTTGCAGCAAAGACTAGTCATGCCTCTTCTATTATGTCCATGATTTCCACTGCTCAGGAGAGTTCCTGTTTCTGTTTCAGTGAAGTATATTTTACTGTGTTGTGTTAACCGAGATAATGTTTTCCATTTGATGTATTTTTTTGTGTAATGGAGGTTATACCCAACTGGCCTTGTTGAAATGTAGTCCATTGTATCTGTCTCACATGTACAAATGTCTACTGTTATTCACAGGGCTTTGTGTTTACGGGGAAACCAACCTCGTCAGTGTAGCCAAGGAGTTGGTTCTAGTACTGCTACACCTATGAGGGCACCCTCTTGAGGAAAGGAAGCAGAGGAGTTGACTGGAATTAGTATTTTTCTATGTCAAACTACCTTATGTAATAATTAAATCTGCTATATTATTCATTCTTCTTCTAAATTGCATTCGGTGAGCAGCCTATATGAGACAATAGCTTGTTTGCAAAGCAGAGCACTGTGTCATTAGGAATACAGCCATTCCATGTAAATTAAATGTCATGCTTTGTTAATGAGGAAAAGCTTTGTTTTTCTAGAAGCATTTCAAGAACTAGGAAAGTGGGTTTTCAGCAATGTAAAAGATACTGGTAAGCAGCCACAGGGTACTTACTTGTATTTTGCTATATGTATTTGAAAATACTAGCAACCTAAAAATAGACTGGGCTCTTGGGAGTGTTCATTGAATCCATCCTATCTTGTAATTCGGTATCTCTAACCTGTTTTCTCTAGATATTTAAATCATCCCATTTGAGAAATTAGCTTTTTGTTTATACTGGTGATTTTGGTAGCATATTACATGTCATCCTACTATACAGGTGAGGGAGAACATTCTATAGCTAAAGAGAAGATATCATTTTGCATGCTTCCTTCTGCCAAACATAAAGCAAAAATACTCTCCTTAAATATGAGCAAGCTTTTCTCAATTGTTACGGCTTCAACAGAATACTTGCACTACATTTCAGAAGTCTTGGTTAGCATCTTGTTTTGGTTACTGAAGTGTAGGGTGGTTATTTATCATGACTGTGTGCTTTTAAACTTCCCTTCCGGAAGTTTTGGTCCAAGTCTTTTGAAATGCTTTGATTTATTTATACCTCTCTGAAGAAAAGCACTTTCACAAAACCAGGAAGGCTAAAGATGTAAGCAGTTTGTTTTTATTTGAAATCTCATAACTTGTTCAGCACAATAAGTAGCTTTTAGAGCACTGACAGTAGGCAGTGCACCTGCATGCTGTCAGTCTTATTTAGTGCTAGGATTCTTTTCCTTAGCACTTATTTTCAGCAGTTTAAAAGCTCAGTCGTTATGTTGTATAGCAGTCTGTAATCACAAGGCTTTTCCTTGGTGCTTCAGAGATCTGTTTCAAAACTGTGGAGCGGCTTGGTGCCTCTTTTGGGACAGCAGTAAACTTCAGAATTCCTGTGGCCTGATGATCTTGCTTAGCCCTGGTATGCTTTGGGCACTGTTCAGAAACACTTCTCTCACAGACTGTGTTTCTGTGACCTCTCTAAGCTGGCGTAGTAGAGGCTGCTGCCCAAAGGGGAGGTGGTGCTTGCTCCCGCAGAGTTCCTATCCACCTTCTATCACTGATACTGGCATCCTGATTTGCATGAGGACCAGTGTGAGTTATCTGTGTTCTTCACTGGATTAGTTTTCAGCTGGATCAGTTGCATGCCCTGGCTTGCTGATTGGCTGAGTAAACTTCTGCACCAGGAGAAAGATGGCCAAACATGGGGATGGGGGAAAGGTAGGACCATGCCTTGCAGCAGTAGCCCAGCAGGGTATGGAGATGGAGTTGTGTTATACCTCCTTTTCCTGCCACATCACAACCAGTTTCATGAGCATTTCAGGACCTCAGAAGTTTTGTCACTACAAAGAAAAAGCCAAGAGTAGTTTTGTTTGAAATGTGCCAGAATTAAGTGGTGATACTGGTGGGCTTATGGTTCATTTAAGCTTTGGTTAACAGCATAATCTGAGCCTGAAAGTATGCTCTGCAGTCGTCTGAAGTTATTTGGCTAAGTAGTTGCAATCCTTTTCCTCTACAGCATCTGAATAACTGTCTTTTAAATTAGCTAGGTTTGAAGAGTTAGCAGCACACTAAATTGTTGCTTAATTAGAGTTCTTTATTCTAGTAGCTTCCTAAATGAAAGTTGTCTTATTAGGTACTGGCATTTTACTTGTACCAAACTTGGAAAATGGGATTTTATACAAAATTAGGTGCTTGACCTGAACAGCTGCTTTCTTGCAGGTCAGATTAGAACAACTGTGTGTAATTAAACTCTATTTTTAATTCTAGAGAAAGATTCTTTTTCTTTCATTTAACATTTGTGTGTCTTAGTTTTGCGTATAATCATTGCTGCCTGTGGCTCCTTCCTGAGACTCAGGTAATCATGCTTCGGTGAAGCTAAGTAAAACAAGTGAGTAAATTCTATGTAGTGAAGAACAGTGGCATTATACATGTCAAGTCTAATAAAGATAGGTCTCGTGCATGTGGGTTTTGTTCAGATATAGTGTTTAATGTTACCATTGTTAGAACAAAAATACATAGTCCTTGATTCAAGCCAGGACAACAGGCAGAAGATGTTTTAGCAAGAAATTACAAGTATAAGCAGGATGATAAACTTTCTACTTCAGTGTATTAATTGTGACATTAACTGTGTTTAATATCTGGTTATGGATTAAGATCCCACTTTGACAAACCTTCATGTTTTCTGAAAATACCAGAGGTTGGCAGTGCTATGGCTGAAAGCACAAGTATTTTTCGAACTACCCTATTCATTCCTGAAAGCTTTTAATATAAGCTGATGCGTGAGAAATTGCTTAATAGAGCGTTGCGTCCTTTAGACTTCTGTCTTGTGTTCCTGAACCCGGGCAACCCATGTCCTCCCTCCCACAGAAGCCTTCAGCTCCCTCGCGTAGCCCTGACCCTCTCCGTGTCCCCATGTTGCACCACCATCTGTTGGCCTGGAAGGACTCTCTTGCTGGTGGCAACCATATGCATGAATTGCCACCTGGCAAGCCAAATGAGTGTGTTGCTACTTTAATCATGATTTAGCATTTCCTTAGTTGTAGGAAAGGAGCAAAAATATTCAGGGCTTTTTTGCCAATACTTTTTATTTTAAACAATTACATGTCTTCTGTGTCAAATTTAACTGGAATTGACCACTAGGTTCTGAGCAGGAAAGGGGAAACTTAAGAGACAGACACCGTTGTTGTACAGGTTTTGTTTTCTTATGTTTCTGTGGCTTTAGAGAGACTTTCCTTTTTGTGGCTGGTTTGACTGTATTTTGACTTGCTCTGGGCAGCTAGGTAAGCAATCAAAGGAGAATTCTTCAAGTGGAAGAGGGAAGAATCCAGTTTTTGTGAATGTTGCTGTTTTCCACATATGTATATTTATTCCAGTTTTTAATGGTAGTGCTTTTCCTATCAGGGGGCTAAGCAAAATGTAGCCCCTATATACAGTGCTCTATGCATGCTCGTATCCAGGTTTGTTTTCCTGTGTTTGGCCAGGAGATCCTAATGCTTTAACTAATAAGACTAAGACATTGCAAAGTGCATGAGCAGAGAAAGGGTTTCTAGAAATTGGAGGAAAAGGATCATCTTGTGAAACTAATAAAATAATCAGTACAACCATAAACCCTGGGGACTGACTTTTCCTTTTGGAAAGGGATATTGCCGATTTAAACACACACTTTAGTCGGCTTTTCTTTTATGCAGTAGTGGGACAGTTTTTCCTGTTGAGTCTGTCACTGCAGTAAGCTGAAAACTCCAAAGCCAGTAATACTATCATATGCCTCAATGATTAAGGAATGGGCTCTGAAAATCTGCTTTGTTTGTTGTTGTGGTTTAGACCTTATTTGTCAGATGGGTACTGATCACTAGAGCTACATATTTTCACTACACACAAAACTGTTTTCAAGAGGTTAGTGTATTATAGAATAGAAAAGAAATGTTCCTTGGTTTATTTTTATGCTAGTCTAAGCAGCCATCGCGTTCCTCTCTTGATGCTTAGGGTCTGTTATTAAGTTTTGGTATGTGTTATTGTACAGTTGCTTTTTATTCAGGTGTTTTGGTTCGGTTTTTGTTTGTTTGCTCTGGTGTTCAGTTGGTGAAAGGTTCACTGCAGTACCATGTATTAAGTACAGTCACAGCAAGGAGCACTTTATGTAGACTTTTTACCTATTTGACTATGTTCTAGTACTTCTTATTCTGTAAAGCAACTTTTCATTATTACACTAGAACATGTTTATGGTAAAAAACACAGATTTATTTTAGTATATTCTTCTGTCTTCTGGGCTTTACAAAGGTAAAAAGATCATGAGCCTGACTGAAATGAGTGCTATTGCTGGAAACCTGAAGTCTGACTAACCCAGGTTTGTTTCTTAATGATTTTTCTTTTCAGAATTGGTAAAGGATTTCAAGGTGTCATGAAAAGATGGGGATTTAAAGGTCAGCCTGCAAGCCACGGCCAGACAAAAACTCACAGACGTCCTGGAGCAATATCTACCAATGTGAGGATTCTTATTTCCCATTTCGACATTCTTAAGTATTTTTGAAAGTGCTTACAAAAAAAGAACAGTTTCACAATAGTTAGCTGTTACCATCTACTCTCTGGTAGCAGAGATCCCAGCTCTTTCAAAGGAAGTACAGGAACCTGTATAATGGGCAACGCACATAGCTATTCTCTTACGCTTTGATTTATGAATATTCTGTATTGCTGGTAAGCAAGCAAAACATACTTTAACTGAGCAAATTGTGGTATTTTGTAGCGTAGGTGAGAGAAATAGTCTTAATGATACAAAGAATGTTCTTAGAATCTTATATCACAGCATTTATAGACTGGCAAGGATTTGAATGTTATTTAATACTGCAGATATGGTACTATTCTGTGGAACCTCAAAGATTGCTTTTGTCACTTTGCCTGGCTGTTGTAGCTGCTTAATGAACTCTTAGATTACCAAAATAGATTGTTGATTTCTAAGTATTTTTTAAGTAGAGTACACAGTAACATTTTTAGGTTTGAAACTATAAATAATACTAGTTTAAAGTCTCTTTGGAACAGATTCATTTAAAACTTTGTCCCTTTAAAAGCTGCACAATATTTAGGCTGAACTAAACTGGCTTCGTTATACAATGTTAAGGCCAACTGAGTCACAGTACTGAACCTGAAATGTCTGTACTTTTCTTAGAGAAATCAAAATGAAAATTAAACGAGTGTTATTAGTAATGCTCAAGAGAATGGTAAAAGCAGAAAGCACCAGAAAATGAAGTTAGAGTAATTGAGAATGTGAAAGCATGAACTGCTGATTTATAGTCCTTCATTTCTGCTGGAAAATGAATTCTATACCTTGGCACTGTTATCTCTGAAGGCTGAAGAACATAAGGATTTGAACATACAACACTTTTTGGTTTAGCAGATGGTGTTCATTATTACCCTTCTTTACTTTTGTGTAAATTAAACTTCCCTAAGCAGTAATGCTGGGTGTAATTTCACTAAGTGTCTCAAATTGGAAATAATATTGGGAGTAGGCATGATGGATGAAGAGGAAACAAGGTGAAAGGATGCAACGGGGAAAAACAATGCCTCCATTTTTATTTTCCAGTGTAGTGTTGACCACCTCAGATGTTGTTGTAATCCTGGATTCGTCAGTGCAGAATCCTGTCCCTAGAACTTTATTGCAGCCGTTTTCCTGAAGTCATTATTTTTACACATTAAAAAAAAAACCACAGAAAAGCAACACAAAAAAAGAAAACCAAAATCCATTATTAACAGAGTGATGCGGGAAACTGAAACAAATCCCTCGATAATAGTGTGGAAGTTACTGTACTTATTCTTGACTTTGCTTTTCCACCTTTGTTTACTGAGTTATACCCAGCCAAAAAAAAGGGATACAGAAACTGAGCAATAGGAGGGAATGTAATTAAAAATCCTGTTCTCAAAAATACATGCTTTAAAAAAAAATCTGGTTTACATCAGTATAAAATTAATAGAGTCACAGAGTGAAACAGATTGGAAAAGCCCTTCAAGCCCATCCAGTCCAACCGTTCCCAGCACTGTCAAGGCCACCACTGACCCATGGCACTGAGGCCTCGTCTCCACGCTGTGTGAACACTTGCAGGAACAGTGACTGCAGCACTGCCCTGGGCAGCCTGTTCCAATGCCTGAGCACCCTCTGGGGAAGGAATTGTTCCTCAGCTCCA
>WYDI02040545.1:1568-18628 GCA_009867235.2 Psittacus erithacus
CGTGCCAGATCCACACAGGGTACAATGACCACACCATATTCTACTCTGACACGAATCATAACTGCGTTTATCACAATGGCGCTGACAGAGATCTACTTCTAAACGTCTGAATTAAGGCCTTATGTTAGCTAGTAACTATTAATACAGGAAAATAGGAGACAATGTGTGTGATAGTCTCTGTGAAAACTTTTGCCTTGATTGTGGTGAAAGATAGGGAGGCATTTTAAAGTGAAAATAGTAAATGACTGCAATAAAACCACAGTGATAAGGTTGAAAGAGGCTACAAAGTTCAAACTGTTACCTTAAACAGTAATTTCCTTCTTAGCTGCTTTGCCCTGACTCTTCCTTGCAGCAGCAGTATTTACTGAGGTCTATGCTAAAGTTCTGTTTGAACTTTAATGTCAAAGCATAGAGATCTGTGCAAAACCAAAATTGTAGCACAATACGTCAAGAAATATAACAACATACCTTTTTAATGAGAATAGGCAAACTTCTATATCATACCTGTATCACAGTAAGGCTACTGATCATAACACTAGCCATCATTACTTTACTTCTCGATCTCCTCATTTAGCACCCTTGTGATATGCAGAGATGTAACAATCTGCTTTCCAAGTAAGTCTTATACTGATTTTGATTATTGTCATAACCCTGGACCATGACATTCAGTAGCATCATGGAAGCGCTTCAGGAAGTGCTTTTATTTGTTACAATAATTTGATCCATTCCATCTGTTGTTCTCTACTTTCCACTTGACTATTGCTGTTCTCTCTCTTATCCTTGACCGGAGATCCTTCTCTAAACCTCTGCACCTCTGTGCCGCAGTGCAACATTTTGTATCTATTTTGTACATATTTTATTGTAGCTGTGAGCTTTACCCCATTCTTCTGTTTAAGAGCTCCTTTACAACACTTTTGAAGCCTTGTTTGAAGTGCTAGCCATCTGGTTCCATTACAGTTCATCTGCAGTTAGTCTCTCCTGTAACAGCTCCCTTAATTTCTGAAGTGTCTCCTGTTCTTGATTAATCTGAATGGTTTTGATTTGCACTCTTTCTGCAATTGTAGATTAAAGCTTTGCCTCTATACTTCTATTTTTGAACCATATGCAATACTGAAACTGAAAATATGTCAGGGCTCACGTGTGCATGGATTGGTCTTCGGTTTTCTTCTTAACAGCTTAATGTTGTCTCCAGAGCCCCTTCAGTTTTGTTATTTGTTGTTTTGAGTGTCTGGTGGGGGCCCCTTTTATGTTTTTTTGTGTGTTTTTGGTTGTTTTTTTTTTTTGTGGGTTTTTTGTGTTGTTTTGTTTGGTTTTTTTGGTTTTTTGTTTTGTTTTGATCTACAGGTACCATTAATACTTGTTCCTCCCCACCAATTTTTAGATATCTCATCTAGACCACTCTCAGGGTTCATCCCAATCAGGTAATTTAGTATAATTTCTTTAGTATGATTTCTCCTCTGGCCTCTCATACTAAACAACCTGCCCAGCATTTCAGCCCACTTCTAGTCCCTGTAGGGATTCGTTCTTCCAGGGAGTGGATGGCTGCGAGAGAATGACCTCAAGAAGCTGAAGAGGATCCATCTTCTATTACTTTTCCCCTCAAAAGCTCACTGCTTTTCTGGTTGATTTCTGGTTTTGCTGCCTCAGAGATGATATTGCTATATCATAGGTGTTTGCTATCCAATACAGATATTGTCAGTCACTTGAGAATTTCAGGAATATTTCTTATTTTCTCAACCATTACTTTTATGAAATGAGCAAATCAAGAGTCAAAAGAGCAGTCACTCACTCCTGGAATCCTTGATGTATTTGCAGTAAAGCATATGCAGTTACTGAACCTTTTAAGAGAACTACCAGATAAGCGGGAATATAAATCACAAAATAATTAAGATCCTTATGGAGACAGTTCACTTTTTTGTTCACACACAGAATTCCATGAATTTAGTCAAAGGGGCTAAGATCAGAAAGAACTTAGGGTGTTTGATTCTGCTAAGCATCTCATATTAAATATTCAGTAGCTACAGGCAATAGCTGGAAAATGTTCAGAATGTTCAGCCATGATATTCCAATTCTAGTATTACAATGCATCTATTTTTCACTGCTGCCTTCTGTTTCCTATTTTATTCAGTTTTTAATTTTTCCTAGTACTGTTTTTCAACATGAAGAAAAAAATAACCTGCAAATAAATGATTGAACAGAAAAAATCGATTTAATACTTTTGGAAAAAAAAAAAAAGTGAAAATGTTAATAATGGAAAAATATGAACAAATAAGAAGCTGTGAATGTTCAAATTGTATTTTATCTTTTATTTGATACTTGTATAATAGTTTCTCTTAAAAAACATTTTCCATCATCCATTCTTTTGATTTTTGATTCCATATTCAGTTTTAAAAACCACATAACTGAAGATTGTTAATTATGAAAAATTTGCATATCTTAGCTCCATCTTATAATGAAGTGCATGTCAGTAAATTCCCTTTTTTGTATGTTTTTTGTTATTTATTTCAAAATAGCAGTAGCCTGCATATTCTTGAACATTCCATAATCTTCAGTTGAAGGCCATCTGAAAAAAAAAAAAAAAAAAAAGGCTTTTTATGACTTTTCTGGGAAAAAGAGTTTATTGGAAGAGCATCATCAGCGAGATGAAATGCAGCTTTCCCCATAGCGCTGTTGGGCAACTGCTACTGAGTATCCTCCTGACTCAGATAGCTTTGAAATTGTGTGCAACGGAGAAAGAGGAAAGAAATTTTCTTAAGAACCTAGAGCAAATGTATCTGGGCATAAAGGTCTGTAAAATGATAAATAAATAAATGAAAAGTAAAGTGAGTAGAATACATTCTTTTTCATCTTTAGTGATCTTAGATGGTATTTGCAACAAAACCCCTCAATTTTGAGAAAATGTTTTTGCATTTCTACTTGCTGATAATTTCATGCCAATAAAAGCCTTATTCAGTTTTGTTGCTGGTTTTGCTACTAAATAAATTAATTTTGCTGTCTTTTGTATAAATAAGTCTGAAAATATTCTGCAAAAATGGAAGAGCCCTGTTTTAAGAGCAGAATTCAAGGGAATGTGTATATTTTGTGGGTTGTGATCATAGTAGTGAAATTTACAGGATATGTCTTGTAATGCTTTAAAAAAAATGTTTTAGACATTTTTTCAGATTAAAAAAAAATGAGTCTTTTTACAGGGATCAGCACCACAAATTACAGGAAATTATTTTCATGCCTATATATTATTTGTAGAATTTATAACTAAACTGTCATTTGATTACTTTTGAGGCTATCATCTCTAAGACTTTCTGATATTGTAGTTCAACATGGAATATCATCTGTAGACCCTGAGGTTTTGTTCTTTACTTCTGTATTGTACAGGAATAGGTGGCTCAGGTGAAAGACGTGATTTTATAAAATTCTTTTAATGTTGCTCAACTTTTCTTTTCCCTTTGCCTTTCCTTTTCCCCTTTCTCTTCTCCTATTTCTTCCCCTTCCTCTTCCTCTCTGTTTCGTTTGCCAATGCATTTGAAATAATAATAGGTTTCAAGCACTACTACTTCTGAATCTTACCTGTATTGCTTTCTAACTTGTAGGACAGTTCCATTATTCAGGGTATGAAATCTGCTAGCTCCTTCAGGATAGGAAAATAGTATATTGGTTTTGCGTGTACTTCTAAAAGAAAAAAATTACATGAATAGCTATCATTACTTTGATATTGAAAGCAAAGTTGTAGTCTGGGCTCACAGTATCATTTAAATTGGTAGCTGAGACTTTCACTGTAACAAAGGGAAAAAAGTGCCTATAGAATCAATTCAGACTAGAGATGATCTGAATCATACTCTAGAATATCTCATTTTCCTATTTTGGCATCCTAGAATGACCACAGTCCAAATTGAGGTATTTTTCTTAGATGTGTCTGGCGAAAGACACAGAATCTCATTCATTATGGGCAACATCACGTTTTATTTGCATCTGTTCATGGGAACATCAGGCAGCTATCTTTCAGGAACACACTGACCACTTCTCTGCACCAAAAAAATCCTATAGGTTCTTAAAATCAATTAGCAGCTCCCCAGACACATAAACTTAATTAAAACCCCCTGATGAGCTGATTCTTGGGAGTAATTTGAGTGTACTTAATTAGCTCAGGGTATATTTTCATGACACAAACCTTAGCAGTAATACCAGTGTTAAGGATTCTCATCTGTCAGACATGTCAGTTCTCTTTTCCTCATTTTTTTTGGCAGAGCCTTTTATATAGGTGGTTTGGGGTAATTTGGAGGGACGAATAGGCAGGAGATGATTGCTTTTACATTGCTTTGATCTGCTGTGTAGTATGAGACCCCAGTTGTTTCAGGACTGCTAAGAAATTTTTTTTAAATCAACAATGTTGCATACTACAACTTTCCATTGCAGATAATTAATTACAAAGAAGAGAAAGAACAGGACTGAGATCAGATTAGATAACTTTTGCTAAGAAGTTGCTTATTACAGTGCTTGCCCAAGCAATGTAAAACCTCAGTTCTAGGTGATTGAAGAGCTAGGAAAGAATGAACCCAAAAATCATTGTATAAAAAGCTTGGGATGCTGTAAATTCCAAATAGAATTGATAGAACAACTGAGTTATATAAAAAAAAATTATAGTATTTATAACTATTATTGTAAATCTACAATAGCAATCCAGTAATGTATTTATTTATTTAGACTGGGGTGTGCCATCTTTTAATGAAGAAAGAATAATTATATTTTCTGAAATATGAATTATCTGAGAATATTTTTCTGAAAAACATGTTCATGTTCTTTTTTTTTTTCTTTGAAATTGAGGAAATGATGATTATGTTATTTTTGAGGAGTTTTTCATGAAACCAAGAAGATTAAAATGGCTGGAACTTACAGAAAAATCAATACTCCTTTAAAAATTACTGTAATAGTGTCTTCCACATTATATTGAATTTGAGATGTTGTTGATGATCTGATTTTATTTCAGAGTTTATTGCCTTGACAGAATCAATAATCCTACTATTTGTAAATCTAGTAAAGCTAAAAGGCTCAGATTATTCCCCAAACCACACACACCTCTAAAATATATAAAAAGTTTTTATAAAATTGAATATCTGCTGGCTGCTGAATAGGTGTGTAGATTTATTTTAACCATGTTCTGCTCTGTTGATGTTTCTACGGTAATTTCATGATTACATAGGTAATTTTGCTGTGATGGTGTCCATGAACATTTTTAACTGCAGGTGTGGTGAAATTTGAGTCTTGTAAAAAGTCTTGCAGGTGATGTGAGACTTTTCAAAGTGAAAAATAAGAAAATTTATCTTGTTTTTGTGCCATGTCTTGGTAAGCTGATATATAAGTTTTCGTAGCTGAATGCTGTCTAAAAGCTTAAAAATTAAAATCCTCTTCTTAATTTGTAGAATCAAAATGATCATCTAGGCAAAAAAAGAAATCTGTCAAACTGGCAAGGTACTTTCCACCACTTAACTTTTTGGTTGAGCAGTTTTGAGATGGAAAAGAATTGCAAACAATTATAAATTTTTAGAAAAATTACAGAAAAAAATGCAGAAATAAATCGAAATTGCAATTCTGAAGCAATTGTTTGAATGATGAATTTCTCAACTGTTGCAAGTTAATTCAAATATTATTATGAATATTATAATGAAAAATATTTAGTAGTTATCTTTGGGGTTTTTTTTAGTAGCAATTATTCCTTAGGCATAGATTTGCACAACATCAAGTATCAACATTTATGAATGTTAGCTATTTTTACCAACCATATTTTTCAGCGTTTGTCTTTTTTATGCTTTTTTCGAACTACTGGTGAATATTTTTGCTTATAAAAGATGTAAAAACTCCAATCAGAAATCCCTTTGCAATAATGATTTCAAAACTTTTTTAGCATGACCTTAAAAGACTGGTTTTGCAGGCTATTAGCAAAAAGACCTCTAAATCTGAAATAAGACAAATTAAAAGCTTTTTCTTTTATATTTTTCTTTTTCAGTAAGTGCTGACCATCTTGCACATAGTTACCTGTGTTAGAATAAAAATTAATCAGACGGAGCTATATAATCACAGTCCCTTTTTCATATTTTTTTTTCTTGAGAAATAATATTTGATTTCAAACAGAATAGTTAGGGTTGGAAAGGACCTTAAGATCATCTAATTCCAACCCCCCAGCCATGAGCAGGGACACCTCTGATATTTCACTTTAACACAAGTCAAATAATAGAAAATTCAACTAGTATCATTGGGTTTATTTTAAAAATGTGAACCCATACTTATGAAAAGGCATGAAGTTTCTTGTTTCTTTATCACAATTAGTTGTTTACTGTCAAGAACAAATTCAGTGTTTGTCTTTAATTTCTGATTGTAATGGAAGTTTAAATTAAATTGTATTCAGTAAGACAACATAGTGTGTATGTGATGAAAAGGGGCAATAAAGGACAGTTTTCTTAAGACGAGCTGGAATATGGGGAATTATGGGTTCCTAATTTTGTGTAGAATTTGGTTTATTGTCTGTCTCAAGTTTTGATCTCTTTTGTTACATATTTTCATTTAAGCTTTGTTCTGTAAGTACCATCATTTAGCTTAAATGTATTTGGTGTTTACTCTATAATGATTTATATTTACACTTCTTTCCCCTTCCTTTGGTTTGTTTGTTTTTCTGAAGTACTGTTTTTCATATTAGATCTCTTTGGATTGTGAATTACGCCTTCCTGCAGTTTGAATTTCTGTTGGGGCTTTTAGTAGGGACAGTATTATAATTTGGAAAGCATGTGAGTAACATAAAAATAAAAGAAATGATGACAAATGATGACTAGAATACAGATACACCTTGGTTGCCCTCCTCTGCTATATATATTAAGGTGGGCATGTACGCACTAATTACATAGCATCAGACCAAACTCAGAAGAGTTACTAGAAAGGAAAGCTATGTGTCAACAGCTAAAAATGTTCTGTTACATGCCACAGCCATCCTTCAAACTGTATTGCAACAGCACAGCAATGTGCACAATCCAAGTGTAACTCAGACAAAAACATTGGAGCCTGAAGACAAATTATCACAGGATCAGAGTGGCTGAGGTTGGAAGGGATCTCTGGAGATCATATGGCCCAACCCCCTTGCTCAAGCAGAGTCTTCCGGAGCAAGTTGCCCAGGATTGTGTTCATACAGCTTTGGAATACCTCCAAGACGAAGACTTCATAACTGCTTCAGGCAAACTGTGCCAGTTTGTGGTCAGTCACATAGTAAAAAAAAATAATCCTGGTGTACAGAGGGAACATCCTGTGTTTCACCCATTGCCTTTGGTCCTGTCACTAGGCACCATCAAAAGAAACCTGGATCCCTATTCTTTACACTCTCCCTTCTTTATACCCTCCTTTCAGTTATTTGTACACATTTATGACATCCGCTGGGTGTTCTCTAGGCTAAACAATCTCAACTTTCTCACTGTTTCCTTGTACGGAAGATCGTTCAGTCACCTAATTACCTTAGTGGCCATTTGCTGGATTCTCTCCAGCAGCCCCTCTCTCTTTTGCACTGTGGTCCCCAGAACTGGACCTAGTACTCCTGGTGTCACTTCACCAGTGTTGAATAAAGGGGGAAGAATCACCTCCCTTGACCTGCTGGCAACACTCCTAATGCAGCCCAGGACCTCTTTGCCACAGGGCCACATAAGTGGCTTATGTTCAACTTGGGGTCCAGCAGGATCCCCAGCTCCTTTTCTGCCAACCTGCTTTCCATCTAGGTGGTCCACAGCCTGTACTGGTGCCTGGGGTTGTTCCTCCCCTGGTGCAGGACTTTTCATTTTATTTTGCTGAACTTCATGAGGTTCCTATTAGCCCATTTCTCCAGCCTGTTGAGGTCCCTTTAGATGACAGCACAAGCCTCTGGTGTATCAGCCTCTCCTCCCAGTTTTGTGTCATCAATGAACTTGCTGAGGGTATACACTGCCCCATCATCCAGATCATTATTGAAGATGTTAAGCAGGGTTGGATCCAGTATTGATCCCTGGGACACACCAATATTTATTGGCCTTCAACTAGACTTTGCGCTGCTGATCCCTACTGTTTGTGCCTGCCTATTCAGGAAGTTTTCAATCCTCCGCAATTGTCATTGATTATACAGTCCACCGACAGTGTCATTCTCCTGCTATTATAATGAAGTCATGCTGTTTAGGTGTAAAATGTTCTCACCAAAAATCACTGCATTTTACTATTGCTTTTCTTACCTTTTTTATTGACTGTAACTTTCACAAATGTTTTGGAGCAGGGTATTGCTGTGAGGTCATGGGTTCATATAGTCATGTCTTGACGGCATGTTTAATTGTACTGTGTTAGAAAAACATCCACTTAATAGATAATGTACTTGAATACTGAATGTAACTAATTTAAAATTAATATAAAAATATTTTGGAACTGGTGAATATTTATATTGCACCTTCATAGACAAAAATATCTAGGTCTGTCTTCAATATTTAAACTCTAAACCTAGTAACTGTTCATAACAGTTGCGGGTCTGCTTCTTCAGTCCATTGCATCTTGTCTCTCTGAGAAGAAAAAATAAAACTATCCAATTTCCAGTGCATTAGTAATAGAAAATACAGGGAAGTGCCCCCAAGAAGTGTTTCGTAAACAGTTGGCTCTGCAGTATGCTGTCTGGCATGAAAAGAAGAACAGAGAACAGTCTATTGCAGTATTGTTACCAAGAAAAAAATTAGAATAAAATGAACACGAGAAAGTAAATAAGATAATGAAGCTACTATTGAAAGTATTCTTTCTGAAAAATCATTAATCCAATACTTCATGCTCCCAGACTTTTAGAAGATGTACATCTTTTTGGCAAAAGAAGGGAATTTGATTCTTGTCTTGCCATTTTTCTATTATTTTTAGCACTACTTCTTATGCTTTTTTGATAATACATCTGAAAGCACCCAAAAATATTGATTTTATTTTGCATATGTTGTTAATGGGAAACCAAGATGTAGTGAATATTGAGGTGCTATGCATGCTAGCTGGGTTTTCGTTATTAGTGGCCAGTGGCAGCTCACAGAGTAGTGTGCAGCCCTAGGGCCATGATGTTCCTGGTACAGCCTACTTTCTATAGAGTACTGCGCAGTGTAAAGTCATGGGGAACAGAGGGGACAGAATATTGACAGGTGAGAAAAAAGGCGCCTGTCCAAACAGCATACGTGATGGTTTACCAGCAGTGCTCTTTGATCTAGAGTTCAGAAGATCCCCTGGAATTTGAAAAACTATTTCTGTGCTGTCCTAGTGACATAGTTTGATAGAACAGTAGAGGTCTGCGGATATGTGCAAGAAATCTGTTGGATCCTTAACTGATTCCTCTTCCTCACCCACCAGCTCTTTATAACTTCAGTATTGTCATTCATAATACAGTCTATACATCATGTTTTCTAACTAGCTAAGCTAACTGGAACAAAATTTATAAAATATACTGACAGAATAGAATAAAGCCCCCCAGGATCTTTAAACAGTTCTTATCTTTTGGGGGAAAGTACAATAATTTTATTGTGGAGTATACATCTGTATTTCATTTAGAAACAAAGAATATTCTGCCATTTAGCTTAGGGTTTTGTAATAATGAATAATGTCTTTAATGATACCTTGTAAAAACCTAAATGTATTCAAGCTTTTTTTTTTTTTAATTAAAAAAACTCAACTCTGTAAAGATCTCTTCCATTTCTTTTATAAGCACCTGCAAATGATTCTGTTGTTTAGCCTAGAACCTCTTCTAAAAAAGTCAGCTGCAGTGCTAAGTATGAGAGATATAAATCTAGCAGTCATCTGACATGTTCAAGGGAAAAAGGAACCATTTCCATTTTTTGCGTATGTAATTGCCAGCAGAAATATGTTCTTTCAGAGTGCAAAGACCTACGGTACATTGGTGAGAGTGCTATTCGTGACTCATCCCTCTTTGGAGCATGGGAAGCAGCAATCAGCTGTCCAAAAAAGTCTCATGCCAATATTTCTTTGTGCTTGTTTATGAATCTGACTGTATAACTATCTTGTTTCATTAGGTGGTACTATTATATATCTAGCTGACATGGAAGACAGCAACCAACATAAACAAGCAGATTTCATTCCTAACCATGGCTGCCTAACCATGACCTTTTTTAATAGAATGTAGTAAACAAACCCTGTAGTAACTGTAGAGCAATCTGGAAAAGCAAAACAAAACACCCTCCCCAAGGACATAGTTGCTGCATTCATCACAACAACTGAATAATTATATTCATCCATCTTTCTTACTTTACTTTGTTAGATCTCCATTAAAATATAGATATATTGGTTGGTTTGTGTGTGTGATGTAGGCTGTTTGCCAGGATCGAGTTTTCTTTTCAGATGCTCTGATGTCACAGTATCACAGCTCAACATCTTGAAGCCATATTTTACCGTTTTTCTTAAACTATGTTGTCTTAAAAAGGACTGATTTCTGAAAAAGAGTAGCTTTTCATCAGCAGTTTAATCAGCTTCGGAAAACAGATGAAATATCAATCTGAAAGCCATGAGTTCATGAATTATTACAGCATGAGCTATTATTACAAAGTCTTATAATACAAAACAATTCAATGATTGTTATATTCTCTTTCATTTAAACAGATACTTATGGGAGAAAATAGATAATAGTATATGCACACATAAAAAATATAGTTAATGTCTGTTTCTGTAAAAGTTCTCTTCTTATGAAGTTTTTTTAATGAAATTATGTATATATATGCTTACATATATACATACATATATATAAGAATCTTTATAGCTACATAGTCACTTATACTTATATAATCTGTCTATTTCTGTGGCTAAAGATATATAGCTATGGTGGAATTGTCCTCTGCTTGGAGGTAGCAGATAATGGGCCTCTTCTGTCTTTTCACTATCAGCATTATTTGGAGTTTTATATATGCTTCTGTCCTGTAATGGTGCCAGTCCAATGAAATTAAAGCAAATTTGTTTTCGGAAATCTTGGCACAAAACTGGCATCCACTTCCTATAATTCAACTTTTCCTGATTAATTATTTTTAATCAGAGAAGACAAAAACTTTTTGGCTACTTGTTCAGCTCAGTATCCAATAACCTCTATTTCAACCACACCTTTCCTTAGCAAGCCTAGTAATATTTTACAGAAACTCAGAGGCCCGAGAGGAATAACTTTGTATGGTGATTCTTATCAAACTAGTACTTTGTACACTGTAAGTTAGTTGCTTGCTAGAATACCTGTCACAAATAGCTCAACCATTTATTTATGTATTGCTTCCTAAACAGTTCTTTCATCAAATCAGAGTCAACTAGGTTGGAAAAAACATTTAAGATCGTCAAATCCAACCATTACCCCAGGACTGCCAAGACCACTAGGTTGGTTTAGAACCAACCTTTACTCTGTGAGGGTTGATTTCTGAAAGAGTTCTGTCTGTTTTCTGAGCTGCGTTGCCTGGAATGGAAAAATGTTTCAATTTCTGCTTGTTTACTATACAGGTTCCTGCACACTGTCTTGGATTAAGTTTGATTGTCGCATTTAATTCCAGGAAGGCTTTAATTCTTGTGACATGGCCTCACTTTTCAGTCACTCCCAGTTACAGTCATTTTATTTAATCATTCACCTCAGTGCAAACAGTCCATCAGGTCTTTAACAACAGAACAATGACATTAAAAAAATGGAAATCCATATTATGAAAGAGGTCTTAAATCAACCCTTACTGATTAATTCCCCCTTTATTCACAAAGCCTAACTCATCCCAACTGAATCAATCAAAAAGCTATTACCTTCATACTTGCAAGTGTTACTTTCAAAAATCAATAAAAACTGAGTTCATTTTTAAGATGCAATATATTACCAAAAGAGAAGTTCCCATTTACTTAGGCTAGAGATTTATCAAAACCTGTTGTAGTTGGTAAAATCCTGTTTGTTGGCCCTGCATATTTTTTAGTGTTTTGTAATTTCCAACCTTGTCCTTTTTTTTCAGTTTCATTTGCTTTAATAGCTGGATTACCATTAGTCATGTGAATGGGATTTTTCTCCTTTTGAGCATGAGTTTTCTTCATGATCTCATGGGAATTCTTTCTGATATATATAACATGTTTTCATTCTGTTTTTTAACAAGGCCACGGTAAAAGTGGTCCAGATTTGAGAACTGATAGGTAAAGACAGGACCCACCTGGCAAAGCAAAAACATCTTTGCCAATGGGCTGACAAACACAGAGGGGAGGGCTTCAAACTATGTCCAGTGGTGGAGGAACATTACAACCCAGTTAAAAAAAACCAGTGCACAGGGGTGGAGAGCAAAAGATGCAAGGTGACAACATCAAGAGATGCTCCAGGAAAGATAAAACACGGCAAAAGAAAGTCCTCTCAAAATACAGATGAATATATGCAGCCTTAGAAACAAGCAGGAAGAAATAAAACTCCACATACAGATGCTGAATTGTGATATTAGTGATGGTGCAATAACTGCATGGTGGTGGGATAGCTTGCATAACTTGAGTGCTGCTATGCATTCATACAGTCTCTTTAAGAAGGGCAGGCACGGAATAACTGGGGGAGAGATTGTCCTTTATGTTAAGGAGCAGCTGGAAGGTATGTAGCTCTTGTACCCAGTAGACAACTGTTTGGTTGAGAGCTTGTGATATCCTGGAATTAGAGAAGAGGTCAGCAGGCATGACACTGTGATGGGAAATCATCCCAGGTTACCTAATCAGTGTCAAGAAGACAACAAATTCTTCTTTAAATAACTAGATAAAGCCTATGTATCATAGATCCTGGCTGTTATGGGAGGATTCAAGCTCCCTTCCAGCTCCTAAAAGGGCAACAGAGCAAAACAAAAGCAGAAATTCTGGAGAGCATCAGGGATAGCTTCTCTGTACAGGTCCCAAATGGACCAGCTAGGTGATGACTCGCAGCTGGAAGTGACATTCAGTAGCAGCTTCCTTGGGATATGGCAGTCAGCAGTAGCTTTGGCTGCAGTCACTGTGAAATTGTGGAGTTCAGGATCCTGAAGGGAGTAAGGAAGGAAAGCAGCAGGGTACAAAATTTGAACTTTAGTCAAACAGACTTTGGTTTATTCAAGAAACTGGTGGGATCATACGGGGGACAGCTCTCAAGGGCAAAGGAGGTCAGGAAAGATAACAGGTTTTTAAGGGCAGGATCTTTCTAGCATGGAAGCAGTTCATCATGAGACTCAGAAAAACAGATAAACACACCAGGATGCTCTCTCAGCTAAATTAGGCACTTGTGAGAGCTCCAGTGCAGAAAGTCAGCATTCCAGGGGTGGGAACAGGGACAACTGCAAGAGATTTATCCATATACATCCTTGGGCCCTGTGGGCTTCAACCACAAGTGTTAAGAAAGTTGGCTGATGTCCTTGCAAGGCTGATCTCTATTGTCTTTGAAGCATCATGGAGATTTGGGCATGTGCCCAGTGACTGGGAAAAGGAAAGCCAAAAGGTCAACCCAAGGAACTACAGGTTCATCAACTTTGTTGATGGGAAAATCACAAAGTTGTCTTTACAGGAGTAAATCATGCCTGACCAACTTGATTTTATTCTGTAGGATGATTGCATTTTCAGACAAAAAGAGAGAAGTGGATGCTGTCTACCTCTACTTTAGTGAGGGTAAACACCTTCCACTGACACAGACTCCCATAACACTTTTGTATTCAACTTGGGACAATAGGGCCTGGAATGGTTGGGCAACAGAGGAGACTGTAGCTGTTGATCTGAGCTTAAGTTAAACACATATGTCAAAAAATATTTAAAGTGAATTGAAACAAATAAATAAAACAAATTTAGAAGTTACCCTTATACAAATTGAAAATTATGTTTGCATTTTTAGTTTTTAGAAGTCCTATTTATTTTTCCTCCACTGTTGATAAAAAAGATAGCAAAATACAAGAACTTCCTGAGGAGAAGCTTTATAGTTTGACCAGATTTTAGTCTAAGTTCAGGATCCTAGCTGTTTTAGCCTTGACTCATCAGCTGCATTCTAAAAAAATTCCACAGATCTATGCCATTAATCATCAAAACATATTAACCTTTGTCTAACTTGTCATGGCTGGAACACCTCTTCTATGAAGAAAGACTGAGAGATTTGGGGTTGTTTAGCTTGAAGAAGGGAAAACTTTGGGGAGACCATATTGCAATACTTAACGGGGGCTTTTAAGAAAGATGAAGGTTTTTTTACCAAGGTCTATAGTGATAGGACAAGGAGGAATGGCTTTCAACTGAAAGAGGGTAGATTTAGATTAGATATTGTAAAGGACTTCTTCACTATGAGGTTGGTGAGATACTAGAATACATTGCTCAGAAGCTGTGGATGCTCCAGCCCTGGAAGTGTTCAAGGCCAGGTTGCATGGGGCTTTGAGCAATCTCATATAGTGGAAGGTGTTCCTGCCTGTGGCAGGGGTGTTGAAACTTAGATGGGTAGCTGGAACAGTTAGATGATCGTTAAGGTCCCTTCCAATCTAAACGTTTCTGCAATTCTATTCTAGCCATTGCTATTTTCCTCAATGAAAATTTCAGAAGAAATAAACAATAATTTGACAGTTCAACAGCAATAGAGTTATTTATAAGACAAGAGTTTGATTGATTTGAGGTAAAAAAAAAATTCAGGTTTAGATTTTCATTTTTCAGAAACGTCTCCATCTGTCTTTCAGTGTTTTCAACCTATAATACCATAGTTTATTAAAGCATTTCTCAGGTGAGACTACTGCAGAAGTCTCTGTCCTGCATTCATACGTACATGATGTATAGCATATAGTCTAACATGCATGACCTAATATGATTTGACTAAAATAAGATGTTCTATTCAGTAAAAAATTATATGCATCATTTAAGCTTCATATTCTGCAGCCTTATTATTTTGTTCTTTAGCAGGAATATATTTTACTTTTTATGCTTCTTTAAAAGAAAAAAAAAACCTGAACAAATAAAAAAAGCGGTACATTTTGTATTGTCTCACTGTTGGACTTGCAGTGTTTAGAGAGAATTTCTTTCCATATAACAGAGAAAGCAGATTATTTGGTCCCATGTAAGGATATATGCAGATGAACATCCTAGAGGAGAAAGTGAGGAAATGTTTCTCATTGCTGGCTTTATGTTTTCTTTCTGTTGGGCTTAGAAAAGTTGTTATAGACTAGTTTTTTCTATTCCACCAAATACATATAAGTAATTATTGTCCTCACAGGTCTATACTGCACTTATAAGAATACTGTAGACTACATTGGCCACAATATATGCTGCTATTTATGAAAGCTATTTTCTGCATTATATTGTGTTAATTTATTTTTAGGGTAAAGGTAATCTCTTAGCTGTTTCAGGGAATGTATATACATTTTCTCTTGGCCTACTCTGAACACATAAGATCTTTAGTCATACTGCTACAAAATGTCAGTTTCAAATCAAAAGAAATTCCACTCCCTAGGATGTCAATGGATCATTTCTGCTGTGTTCTTAGGCCTTTCTAGTTTGAGGAATGAGAAATACGGTCAAGCATCCAAAGTCAGTTTTTCTGCAGTGTGCTATAAAAAACCCACAATTAATGTATCCTCCATATTTTGAAAAAATATCTTGGTGGCTGGCTGTGGTGAGCAATTTCAGTGTATGTTTTAAAATTAAAAACCTGAAATAATGAAAACTGTAGGATTTTTAAATTGACTTGATTAAAGGCTGTAATTTCTCAAGTGAGAAACTGCAGAGTTTTTGAGAAAGAGGACACATTTTATCTTTCTTGTTACCTCTTAAACCAAATTAAAATATGTATAGCATTCTTGGGTCTCAAGCAGAGAGAGACAGCATAGAATTCAATAATGGTTTCTGCTTCTTGCACGTTCATGCAGCCAGTGAGATTTTCATAGACTTACCTCAAAAAGCCTGGAAAACTCAAAATTAGTGTCCTTTGATCAGTTATAAAAGAAAATGTTTAGATGCCATTTCATTTAACTACAGTATGAATTCTTCAGCAGCTGATCATTAATAGCTTCTTTTAACAGGAATTCAGAAATATATGGCCATACCAAAGCATCAGAAATCACTGTGCAATTGCAAGGACCTTGTGGCTGCTTCTTATTTTAGTTTCTCTGCACAAAACCAAGCAAAAAACAGACAACGAAAGTACAGTTATTACTGTTGCTTTTTCTCCTTAGAGAGGAACTGAGTTGTGTTTCTCCTATCTTGATGGAATCTTAGGACTCTTAAGAGAAAATAGCTGCTGTTTGATACTCAGGAGCCACCATCCTTGAACTGTCCTGTGCATTTACCAAGAATGACTGAAAGAGAGTATTGCAAATGGGTTCTTGACAAGTAAGGTTTACTATCTTTGACACAAATGCATTTGGCAGGGTCAATGGGGGAAGAAACAAAGTATAGCTTCCTTGATGATGCACATATTCTCAAACTAAATGATCTATGATCTCAGAACATATCTACAAACTAGGACTGGCTTTAAAGATAGAGAACAATCCTGTAATTTCAAACTTAAGCTCATCACATTTATTTCCTTCTATTTTCTTTAACAGTGCAAAGTATTTTTTTACGTATGCATGTGTATATATGCATATATGAGTCTCCATGTAAGTATACATATACATGCATATATACTTGAATCTCTACCTCATCAAAGCTCTTCTTCCTTAATTTAAGTAGCAATGATTTGTGTCTTTAACATGTTAAAGCAGCAAACCACAGAAATTATGGCGTTATCAGCATCATTAATATCTTGTAGACCTTCTACACCCAGCCTTTATCCAGAAGAGTAATCCTCTAAAGCTGAAATATGAAGGCCTTAATTATTAGTCAATAAAACTTTCATTAAAATCAGTAGGGGTCTGCCCACTACGAAATTATAAGAATCTAAGAATTTTTTTGTCTTGTGCTAGGAGTATTTGTATGATCAGGGCTTTGTGCAAATAGATGCAAAGTAACTTTGTTATAGAATCATAGAATCATAGAATAGTTAGAGTTGGAAAGGACCTGAAGATCATCTAGTTCCAACCCCCCTGCCATGGGCAGGGACACCTCACAATAAACCATGCCACCCAAGGCTCTGTCCA
>WYDI02040548.1:0-22912 GCA_009867235.2 Psittacus erithacus
TCCTCCTCCCCCGCCGCACGGGGGGGGGGGGGGGGGGGGGGGGGCAGTGAGTGGGCTGCGTGGCAGGCCTTAAACCACGACACCATGAAACTTGCAATAAAAACCTTTCCGTTATGCATGAGTAGCACTAAATCTTCAAAATATCCTGCTGCAGTTACAGTATTTTCTTGGACACTGCAAGCAGTCAGAAATGTTTTTGTCCAGAAATGGCATGAACATCTATTTATCTCTTCAGTCTATTCCACTCTTTTCTCTAATTCTCCCATTGTATTGCTCCTGGATAATTTCTTGTCTCTTAATTCCTTACAATTAGAGTCACAGACTTACAGATCCTTGCGGCCCCCCTCATCAGTCTTTTTCACAGTTCTTTGTTCTTAGCAATGCACTAAAAGGCTAGTTAATGTTAGCAGAAGAGGTAACTGCACAGACACTAACAGCTATATAGTGCAGAAAAAACTGAGATCATGCTTTTGTTCTGGCATTGCACATGTAGACAAAGAGAAGTGAATGGCATCAGATACTGAAATATCACAGCCCAGATTTTGGCATGAGAATGATTTAGTAATCAGTAACATGAAAATACCATTTCTTCCTTACTGAAAGGTGATTTGTCACATTTCTATGCTGTCTTTCCACTCTGAAATGGAAGAAAATGTTCTGTTTTAATCTAGAATCAAGAGTTCATACGTTGTTAAATTCGCTGATAACTCTTCTGTCTGTCCGCATTCCACTGCATGCATTCATTTAATCATATCTCAATTTTAATACTAAGCATGTCAAATACGGTTAAAGAGCTGAACAAGGCACTTAAGAGAAGGCTGAACACTATGGCTTTTCCACTTGTCTGGTACTTCTCTTTGAGAAGTAGTGATTATAAATAGCAATAATAACAAAGATTATTCAGTTAAAAATAATAAAATAGTTAATACGGCAAATGGGAAATTCCTGACTTTTCCCATAGTTGCTTACATGACTTTAGACAAATCACAGACTTGCTGTGCTTCCCTTCCTCTGCTTATAGTACAGGCTTTTTAGGGAAGGGGCTGCCTTCTACTCTGGGTTCCTATAATCACAATGCTTCTCCATCATGTTGGATGCCGGTGGGCACTAAGGATGGACTTTTTACAATTTGGCATGTCTGAGCTTTCTGAAACGAAGTGCTACAGAGCAGTCAGAACTGTTGATTTACTGGAGACCAGTTTTCCTAACTTGCTAACAACAACTGAAGAAGCACAAACAAAGACATCTGATGTTTTAGCAATTCTAATTAGAAATACAATAATGTCACCACTTAGTGACAAATGTCATATCAGCTTGCTGAAAAACAGAAGTGGTCTTCTAATAGTATAGCATTATTTACACTTGTAGTTTAAATAAATTGAGAATTATAATTTTAATGTAAATAATTTTGTTCTGAAAAAATTAACCTACTTACTGCTACTGTTTTATGGGGAAAAAGCACATCAGTCATAGATGTCTGAGCTCTCATTCTAGACACTCAATAATATGAGTATTGTTCCATAAAATAACCTGAGTATCTTTGTCTGATATAACCACCTTGTTGTTCAAGCAATTGGTAAGCTTTGGGCACATTCTCAACATCATTTCTAAACCTCAGCTAGAGAAAACTGTGTGGTAATGTGAGGATTCATAGCTCATAGACACACATCTGAGCATCTCTCAGATTCTGCCATACTGAAAGCATATCCCAGTTGCTAAGGTTTATGACAAAATTTAAAGGCTAGGTTCCTAAAGCCTAATAAAATGCAGACTAAAGATTTTCAGAAACTTTTTACATAAAAACTGCAGTGTTGGGATTACACAATCTATGCAAATTTGTTTTCACTAATTTAGCCTTATTGTAGACAAGAATATGCATAAGTAAAACGTTTATCACTAAAGTCAGAATTAATTGGTTTAGAGTTTATAAAGTTCTCAAAGGATTTGATAATTATAAAAGCCTGACAAAGATCCTGAATTGTTATTAGTATACTTATGTAATGTGTAAAAAGCTCACGAAAAGTTCACATTTGGGTTTATGATATTTGATTTTATCACCCGAGAAACAACAAATACAGCTAAAATTAGGAGCTCAGACAGAATGTAAATCTTTAGGAATGAGTAATCCCAAGCATTTCAGACTTTTCAATTTTTCTAAAAATTAGGAAGCTCTGAGGTAAATGCGACTGAAGTTACATTACACCAAAACCAGTTGTTTAGAATTATAGATAAATCATTTAAATCATTGATTAACAGTGATTCTTTTAAAGATTTGAATTATTAACGAAAATAAGATTAATTCAATAAAGAATTTTTATTAGGAAATTTTGAAATGGATGCAAATGAAATAATCTGATTTCAACATCACTAAAGCAGCCTATTCGATTTTTTATATTTGAAATGACATTATATGTTAACAAACTAATCCACAGTTTTTTAAAAAGGAAAAAATCCCACAGAATGTTTTATTAAAATGGCAAAATAGTCAGGAGAGTAAATAAATCATGAAGTTTGTGAATACGGATTTTGACTAATCTGATATTGATTAAAAATAAAAAATTTTTTGTTTCTTGTATAAGAAATCAGAAAATCCTCTTTTTCAGTTTCATCCAGATAAAATCTTCCTTCTCTTCCTTCTCTTTTTCTACCTTTCCAAATTTTCTTTCTGACATGGAAAGACACCCCAATAGATTAAGTAAGTCAGATTTAAACTGTCAAATAAACCAGCCATCAAAATGGAAAACTTAGGTCTAAAAAGACTTAAAAAATACACTTGAAACAATAGACTGAACAGACACACCACAAGACCATCATGAAACTCCTTTTTTTGGTATGTAAAGACACTACAGCCTCATACTTAAGATGAACTCTAAATACTCTATCAGTGTTTAGAAATGTCTGGATATACTGCAGTGCAGCCAGAGTTTTCACACAGAGCAATAGATTTGACTGAGCCGAGAAATTCAGAACATTCCCGGACATTCCTTGAAGTTTGGGGTTTGCCCTATGTCAAGCTTATCACACCTGTATAGCCCCACCATGGACCTTTGCACATGCAGCAAGATTCCCAGTGTGTTATTGGTATAGTTGAAGATTAGTTAAGTCTTGGAACAAACACTGACAAGATCTCCAGGACCTGATTTAGAGCAAGTGATTTTAACATGATGTGGTGAGCAGGTAAAATGTTAAATTTACCCCCTCAAATGCAACATCATTGCACCATCTATTTAACCGCCATTGCCTCTGTGTAAAGTGGAATGCAGCTATGAGATAGTTAAGAGGTTGCCTGTGCAGTTTACCTAGCAAGCTAATGCTATTTTAAGTGGTATACGTTTCATTTAGTTTTCTTTTCAAAGTAATACCATACATACCACATCACATTTATATTTGCATATTTTGCTGGATCCTAGAGTAAGCTGCTGTGCACAAACATAAATCTAAAATAATTTTCCCAAAAGGAAACCTCCAGTGAAGAAAAGGAAAGAAAAAAGAACCTAAAAATTAAATGTCAGATTTCTAGGCATGTCATGGAATCATAATAAAAAAAAAAAAAGTGAAGTTCTGCTTTTTCAGCTTCCTGTCTTCCCTCATTTTTGAAAACAGAAAGCATATTTTGATTTGTGGAGATACTTTGTGGTTTATAGATTTGTCAAAAATTTTCCCCTCTGACCTCTTTCTCCTCTGTCTGCAGTGCAGAAAAGGAAGAAAAAGAGCATGTGGGAATTGGAGAAAAGAAAGACAGATACAGTCCTCACGTGTGTGTCAGCCTCAGCCCAAAAGCATGCCAGACTGAATGCAGTGATTTAGTTGGCTAAACTGCATCGAATGCAGTTCTGATGGATTCACTGATTTAGAAATGCCAATTTCAGATTTCTCTGTAGTCTCCAGTGCTGATAGCCATTAGGTTCAGGTTTTGTAGCCTGAGTCTCTATAGAAATTTCCATTCTCCTACCTTAACTATGCAGTACTGGGCAAGTCCGATGGAGTACCTCCAGCAGCAGCTGCAGCGCTGTGTGTCTGTCCTGTGCCTGGTTGAGGCCTGGCAGATGGAAGCTGGCTCTCATTCAGAAGCTGTACAGCAATGCTAGAGTGCTGGTGGAGCTACAGTAAAAGTCTTAAAAGGTATAAAGTATATTGCCTTGGCCTCAGCGGCATGTTTATAGGAGTTCAAGGGTTCCTGTCCAGAGGTGGTCCGTGTCTGTCTGACTGGAGTGGGGGTGAGGGAGATACGCACTATCAGCATTCACCTATGTCAACAGCATGCCTTCCTGCATGGCCTTGGAGAGGGGATTGACTGCATGCTGCGACACAAAGCAATTATTTCATCTAAGTGGGCCCTTTATTTGGTTGCTTCTATTTTGTTTTGAGAAGTTGGAATAATAAGTAATTTCTCTCCTAGGGTTTACAAATCCTGTCAGCTTTGAATATTCTCTGGATGACATCAGAGCTTTACCTCCTGTGAGTGGAAGTGTTGTCCATGAAGAGGCTGGTCTACAGGCCCAGTTCAAAAATATGTTATTTGAGAAGGGCTCTCAGTACAGAGAAACTGTTTTGGTTATTTTTCCACTCCAGATAAAGCCTTCAGTGGTCTGTTGAGATAGATAAACTTGCCCTGTTTAACAATGTTTAACATTTCCACACCCTTGAGAAAACCTAGATGCTGAGAGTCAGGTAGTGAATGGCTTGTTTGGACCGAAAATGGACACAGATGTCCACTTCCGGGGATACCTACTGACTTCATAGCTAATGTGTGTCAGTTGCCCACTATTATCTTTAGGTGTCATCTGCTTTATCTCTTTAGCACAAAATATGTCTTTTTCAGAGGCTAAGCTCTTTGGCTGGACCTTAAATGCTTGTTAACACGCTGGAAAAATACTTCTAAAGTAAACGGTATACATGTATATGAAGCATTTGTGTTGAGAAGGGAAAGCTCATTCTTTGTTCAAAGTCCACTTCCAAAAAAACCCCAATGTTTATGAAACGATTGTAACATTTAACGTCATGTTACATGTAACATTTACATCATGTTATATGCTCCCCTGTCGCAAAAGTTGATAGTTTGAAAGCAGAAAGGTTGTGTGTCTCCCTAACACTTTGGAATCTCTCTTAAAAGCAAAGTACATCAGACATAAAACCCAGAAGATGGGTTTTCTCGAGTTCTGACCAGGGGTGAAAGATTCACATAATGCAAATATCCATGAAGCCACATCTGTGAGTGGCAGAGGAGAATTTGATCCTGATCTGACTTGCAGTCAGAATAGTTGTTGACTTTTGGGTAATGAATGAAGAATCATAAGGTTTTAAAAATATTAACATAGAATGTCATGGTAGTAGTAAACACTTATATTCCTCATTTCTTGGCTTTATCTGCTTTTATTATTTGACTAAAGTAATTTATGTCTGGATGCTGAAATGTTAAAAGTTTACTTGGTTTCAGAAATGGGCTGAATTTTAGAAGAGAAGGATTGTCAACATATCTTAAACAGTGCATCTTGAACATGGGAGAAAAAAGCATTTTCCTTCCTTCAAGTGATGGTTTATACACACACATGTTCAGCACTGCTGGTCCATCAGAAGTCTGTTATAGGGAGAGCTCTCAGGGGCTGAAAGACAGCCTTCCTGACAGCACAAACCATTTACCTTTACAACAAAGGTAAGAGAATTATTTTGAAGTGAGTTTTGGTTTTGGCTTAATGGAACGTTGTCACAGCTGAATTATACACAGATTGGTCAAAGCAAAACAATCCAGTGATTCATGTTTTCAACCTAGATCAGCATGGGAGTTTTTCAAAGAGAGAAAAACGTGAAGCGTAACCATTCATTGAAAACATTTTCCACTGATATTTATTACTTCATCTGAGTGTGGCCTCCGCTGAACATTATGGGTTGTTGCTAAGAAACACTGATATATGATACCCAATTATATTACTGACATTGAATTTTTACTCTTTATCATGTTATAGCTTGCTGGAAAACAGCTGCAATTATGCTATGAATAGAAGGAAAGCTATCAGCCTCTGCTCAGTGCCTTTAGTATTTTAGTTACAGGCTGAAGTCCATACCTTTTTACTACATGTTTGTAACAGTTCCACAGTCTTTCTGTTAAAAGGTATAATATTGACACAGCCATCTCAACAATAAACTAAATGTTTTCTTTGATTTTTTCCCAACATATGCCAAATTGCAAGAAGATGGTCTTAGTGTTTCTTTATTTTCCATCTTAATGTGACAGCCCATTTTGACCTGCAGGTAATAAAACAAGAAGCACTTAAACCCATAACTAAGATTTTCAAGGCACTCCATTATTCATTTGTTTAGATCTATGATAAATTGACCAGTTGAGAGCTGAAAATGAAAGGATAGTTTGTTTCTTTTTTTATTATGTGTTTTTAGTCTGCTGTTGTTTTTTATGGCTTTAGAATATTTTTCTTCTAAAATAATCAGTCATCCAATAGTTGATGTATGTCAAATGCACACAGGTTTTGCTAGGAAAACTGTATCTTCATTTATACAAACACAAAGACACAATTATATTAGTTTTTTACATAACAACAGATCCCCGTAGCCAGGACTGGGGTCTCACTGCAGCCAGTACACCAGGAATACACAAGTGGAGACAGCAGTCCTTCCCTGTAGGATTTACACCTAATGTAGTCAAAACAGAGAAATGTTAAGGCAAGTAATGTTAGATTCATGAAGATTTTGCAAAAGAACATATCATCGAAATATCTTTGTGTGACTGACCTTTAAGCTACTAGCCCATCATTTCTGTACCAGTCCATTTGCAGGAATGTAAATAAAACTTTGGGATAGAATTTCTGATAAAATATCATAGAGCTGGCAATCAGAATAACTAAAAAAAAACCCAAAACAAAAAACTCAAAGCAAAACCCAAATTCTCAGAGAGAGCCTATGAGCATATCAAGATTCAATATCTATGATTCTATGATTCAATCTGTGTTATACATTACAGACCAAAATACATGGAGCATGAACAAAGTTATCACAACGCTATTGGAAATAGAAAAATATTTTGAATGATAGGAAAAAATCTGAGACATATACATATCGAAAGATCAAAAAAAGTGTGAGATGTCCTTGCCCATGGCATAGGGGCTGGAACTAGATGATCTGAAGGTCCTTTCCAACCATAACTATTCTAGGATTCTATGATTTTAAGGTCTTTCGAACCCCAACTGTTCTATGATTCTATGATCTGAAGGTCCTATCCAACCCTAACTATTCTATGATTCTATGATCTTCTGTGGACTAGGGAAACACCCAGCATTTTCGAGAATAAAACTAAAGGAATTTGACTCCTCTACCATGACTCCTGGGAAATTCCCCGGACAGTAGGCGCAGGTAAACTCTGTGCTTGCAATCACAGAGCAAATAAAACCAAAACACTCTAATGAAACGAAATGGTAAGCCATTAGAAATCCCAAATACCATATGATGAGATCACATACAATACCATGTGGTACATCCACCCACTTTTGAGACAATAACATATGATGTCACTCTATTTCCAGTCCCAGATTTGCCAGGATGTCCTATAGTCCGCTCCCTTCTGAAATCTTGTTTCTTTTCCCTCTTCTGCTTCCTATTGCAAACAATCCTGCATACCACCATGCTTCCTGTCTCCTGTTTCTTTGGCCTGAGTGCTGAAAGGCAGCAGAAGGAGTTTTTAGGCAGTTTTAGTAATTTTAGGTGTTTTTAGGCATTTTCATTGGCTGAAATATACCCTGTATTTGTCTCAGCTGTCTGACTTACTAATGAGAATAGATATGCCTTCTGGTTTGCAACATCATCCTTAAGTTCATGCGTGCCTTTTGGCAAGGAATTGCTTGTGTTTTGATTGGCAGCCATCCAGTGGGGAGGTAAGCCGCTTCTGAGGTTTATTGCATTTTTGCCTAGAAAGGCACAGAAAACAGACATTAAGACATTCTGAACTGATATACTCCAGTTGCTTTTTTGCCCTGCTTCATGATTACTTTCCTGTCATTATTCTTTTTAAAAAAATTATTCTAAAGCTTAGTATAAAGTCATTCTTACAGATATGTATTTTTTTTCTACTTCCTTTGACACAAGCACTACCTTTTTCAACCAACCAGTAATGTCTTGTTTTTGATCTGTTCATTAAGGCATCTTACTACTGGACCTGGGATTTTACCTGGCATGAAGATGAGTTCCAGTAGCAGGTTGTGTCTAGGATTTGAAAGATGCATGTTAATATGGAGGTAACAGAACTATGGAAGAACTTGAACACTCTCCAGCTAAGTAAGGTGTTGCATATTAGCAACCATAAACCAGATCTGCAATTGCTCCAGAGACTGGACAGGAAGACTCTCATCCCATTCATACCTACCTTAAGAAGACCTGAATTAGAGCCACCTTTGATCCCACTCAATTATTAAATCTAAATTTCAGTAGATTTTCTTTTAATATGCACTAAACAGTATTTCTTGCAAAAGTTCATTTCCTTCTAAGAAGAATAGGAGTTGTGGTTTTGGCCAAAATGCAACATTGATGATTTGCTTGATCAAATGCTATTTAATTTCAGTCTCTTCTATATGTCTGCCTGTTAATCCTTGTATTTTTTTTTAATGAAATATGAAGAGGTTATGTCTGTTCATTACCACCGAATAATCTTCCAGAGATAGCTTGTAGACTGGAAGACTTGTTATAACTTATGTAACGGCAATGAAATGCTGCAGTACAGCATTTCATTTGGCAAGAATTAGCTCATTGACTGCATTTCTTATTAATAATATTCTTTGGTTTCCTCCTTGCCTGCAAAGAACGTTTACTGGTCATTTCTCTCTCGGCAACAGGAATATCACAATGTGTTTTAATAGTCATTAGCACAGCAGACCTTAAAGGTTCTGAATGTTTTTGTTGATAATGCGTTTTTTTCTTTCTCACTTTCCTAATTTAATCTTGTTAAAACAAGTATATGGATTTCATTGTTAACCTTCCTTGTGATGAAATCCAGGAGCCCTTTAAGTCAATGGTAAAATTGTGATTAATAAACAGATTTTAGCCTTGTTCTTTACAGCTTTGAAACATATAGAGGCAGCTGTTGTGATGCCAGGTGTTCCTACTTGTTTACAAGAAGAAAGAAAGCAAGCCTCAGAATTGGTTAGATTCTCCTGTGCATTCTGGATTTCTCATGAGCATGTGCTGATGCTTAGTACTTTAGAAACCTGGTTTACTTGCAGGTAGAGTTCAGTATTGGTTTGGGATTTTATGTTTTGAGACTACTGAATGTTTATATATGGAATTACATTCTTAAGGCTTCCTGAGTTTGTAAGAAACAAACAAATAAACAAACACAAGAAACAAACACACACAAATCCCTTACCCCCACAACAGTAGTTTTATTCTACTAGTCTCAGATTTCTCTAATCTAAACAAGTGACTAAGCACCAGAATATAAACATGAAGAAACACCTCCACAGATCAGAAATTAGGAATATTTACCTTTAAACACTAAGTATTCCTCAACTGAACAAAAATACAGTCATTAAAGTAGAAGAAAAAAGTCAGCTGTAAGTAAATATTATAAATCTGGTTTAAATAAAAACACAATGTAGAGAGAAGTATCAGCAAGGTACTTGGTTTTCTCAAAGAAAGTGGAACCAATGTTATGATACCACTGCAACCATTTCAACAAGGTTTACATACACTAAAAAAAAAAATCTAATTTTTATAAACAGTTTAAGTTTTATTCTATTGGTCCTGATATTAGACATGTATCATTGAGCATAAATGATTATCATCTTGCATTTCGCAAGGACACTACAATAATAAATACTGGGGAGGCAAGAACTAAACAATTTATCTCCTAGTATTTACTTTTTCCAGTTTGGAGGCCATTGAAATGATAATCCTTGCAATCTCTGCACAACACAACTCAGGAGGCGGCACAACCAAAAGACAGTTTTCACCTTAGTTGATGTTTCTGCTTAACTTTAAGCTTCCTAGAGTTTTATACAGAACATTCCTGGAAGTGCCTCATTTTCTGTTCATTGGCTTAAAACTTTCTCTGGAATTTATTCCAGCTATGACTCTTGTGAGATAGGTTTTTGCTTCTTGGTTTTTCCAAGGCTCAGTAATGTGTGCCTGTTAGAATAAGTTTTGTGCAAAAAGGGGCTAAAGAAACAATTGCATGCCCTTTTCGCCTGGCTTAAAGACTGGAGCAATATTCGGAAGACAGAAGTTTGGGTTTAGTTCTAAAATTTAGTCTAGTATTCCTGGATAGACCCAAAAACTTGTGTTCTACCTCCTGAAAGTATAAAACTCAATGAACACTCTGTTAGACTTCATCTGGTAAGTACTCTGGTGTGCTGGCTCTTTTGAATGAGTTTTCTAAAAATCTTAATGTTTGTACATGTTTACAGAAACTTAACAGCCGAACACTGGGATGTGAAGTATACTTCTGAGAGCAGATACCCGCAGTGCTCTGCACTGTGATAACTGGATCCCTTTTTACTACAGACCTTACATAAATCACAGATAATTGATAAGAGAACAGTAAGGTAAAAAAGCCTGAACATAGTGTCTCAAAAATTTTGTTTTGATCATTACTAGTGGGTTACAGCTGGGAAGGGCAAAAATAATTTTATGAAAATGAAATAGTTTTGAAGTGTATATGAAAAACAGGGGTGTTGGAGGCAGAATAAGAAAGGAAGACATCTTTGGGGAAATGTTATTTCTCTAAAATTTGGAGGTTGCAAGAAGCAGTTAAAAAAGCAAAACCAAAATTCTTTAATTACTTTGTGTTAATTTAGTATCATGTTGAAATAACATTCCTAGCCTGACAAAATGCTAAAAATCATCCCTGTAACTCTGATTTTTGTTTTCTATTGAACATTCACCTTCTATAGACCATCTTCTATGCCAAGAAAGGCAGAAATAACTAATGAAGGAGAATACTTTGGAAAGCGTTCTTCATCTTCACTTCTGGCCTGCAGAGCATTACAGGGGGTCTGTCACACAAGATGGAAATTTAAATCAAAGATACCAAATCTTTGCATACACAAGCAAGCAAGCAAGACAGGCTAAATAAACTATAAACAAACATTCAAAGTTTTGTCTAGGATGAATTTGGTTACAGAAGAAAGGCTTGGTAGGAATCCTGTACAATATGGTGTGTGGCTGTTTGTGCAAAAGAAAAAGGCTTAAATACTGCATATGCATATGATTTGCATATGAAAACAACACTTGGCATAGCAGGTGCCAGACCTGCTGAGATAGTACAATACACCCAGAAAGTTACTTAAGGTTGCTAGGATAAAGTAGAACATTTTGCTGATTTTGTGAAAGTGTTAACCTCATCACTCATTCTGTGTGTGCCCAGTTTGAAACAACATGAGTTAATCATCCCAGTTAATACCTTGAGCTTATCTGTTTATTTGTATGGATAGTTTCAGTGCCTTCTTATTATCTTTATTTCCATGACGTAGTCACCTTATCTAAAGGTTTTGGATTTTTTTCCAGTCTTTCATCAAAGGTAATGAGTTATTATTTCCGTAGCTCAATCTGATTTGCAAATCTCTGATTATCCTGCTTTCACAGGTATAGTTAAAAGGTGAGTGGAATAGCAGAACTTTTGTTTTTCTCTCTTGGATGACTGGGTACAGATTTTACGTCTTTGACCCTCTCCAGATTGCATTATGCCATACAATAACCCTTTAACCAAACTTCTAGGCTGGCCCTTCCGTTTATTAACAGTGTTTTCCACTAGGCCTCAGGAATTGTTGTGGTTCCAAGCACTTTTCTTCTGGATCCTGTGATAATATGTGGTAAAGAAAAAGGCGCACATATATTTTTTTTTTTACCTTGCAGCTGTCAGAAAAGGGCAATTACTGCCTATGCTGTTTTCTTCGGCATAAAGGTATATTTTACCAAGCCCTCTGGAGTCAGAGCAGTGGCAGAGTTTCCCCATGAACTTGAAGATGTTATGTCTCCCATGCCCTGTATACAACCCCAAAGCAATCTTCTTCAGTGTGCATTCTCCAGCATAAGCACACAACAACTTATTTGAAGCCCTTGTAAAACATCATATTGACAAGATGTTGACTATAAACTTTTCCCAGGAAAAGATAAAGGAAAATTGGTGTTGGTGATAGTCATTGTTTATATTGCTTATCAGGCAGTGGAAGGCCCTTTTGTACAATTTGTGGTCACAACAGCATAAGAACAGCAAACAAAAAAAGAGAGGGTTTTGTTAGTGTTAAGTTGGACAAATTGAACAATTTCTAAAATGTGTCAGAACAGAGAAGCCCAGGAGACCAGTGCAGGAGGCTGATGTGTTCCTAACTGAGCTTTAGCTGTCAGGTACCTCTATGTCTTATGTGGCAGTATGGGGGTGCATTTACCTCACCCCTACCAATCTCTGGGCTGCTCCACAATTTCAGAAATTCCTGTCAGGCATTAGCCTTTGTGTAGTGAGTTGGGAGGTGAAATGTCCCTTGATCATACCGGGAATTCTCACACAGCTAAGGAGGGAGGGAGGGAGGCACTGTACCAGGGACTCCTGTTCCATGGCTATGGTAGGAAGTGAGAGAGGGTATAATCAGTCACCTCCAGACAGCCTTAGAACACTCCTTCCCTGATCATAGCCCAACTGCAATAATTGCATTTTTCCTGGAGTTTTGAAAAATATTTAGAAAGTATCAGCTTGGGCTGTGGCTGGGATGGAAATTCACTAATGACTAAAGCAAACCATCTTGTGACCCTATAAACAGTGGTCCTAAGAGAGACCCTTTGAGCTGTCCTAAACCACTGTGGGCTACCAGCAACATGTCCCTCCGAGTGGGATGCCTCTCAGAGTTGTCAAACTCTCAAGCTTGTGGCTATCAGAGAACTGTCACTAAAAGCTGATGATGGGATATGGGCTGATGTCCTTCACCAGATCCTCACCCATTAAGAAATGCCAAGATGATTGACATGAATCTTTCACTGAACTTGAAGGGAATTTTTAGCAAGTACCTTTATACATCTTTGTGTCTGTGTGTGAGTGCGTGTGTGTGTGTAAATTAATTCAGACACCATATAGCAAGTAAATCCTACTGAGTCACTTTGTGAATGTCAAGATTAACCTTAAAACTTAAGACTGCTGCTAGGTTAAATCCATGTAAAATCCCATCTGTGGTGAATTGGGGCACTTGTATCTCATTAGATATAAAGCATTGACCAAATCTGAGACTAAAATTAAATCCAGCCACACCTAAACTGCACCAGTAGTTTAGAAAACAAGGGGGTCTATTCTAAGCCTTATGACTCAACAGGATGGTGTCCCTCACCCTTCCTCATCTTCAGTTTCTATAAAGAAATGTTAGCCTTATTCTATTTGACTTTTCTTTTATATGTTACATTAAATATAAACTGTTGTCCAACATTGAGACTAGGATTGTATCTAGCTGCACCTAAACTTCAAAAGGACTTGAAAAAGCAAGGGGGGTCTATCTTGATACTCATGACTCAACAGGAGGGTCTCCCTTACCTTTTTGTGCCTTTGGTCTCTGTTTTAGTTCATTTATTTCAATTTTACCTTAATTTTCCTTTGTATATTTCATCCATGTAAGAAGTAATAGAGTGAACTGTGTCATCAAACTTTGCTAAGCCTCACTTTTATAAATTTGTATTAGAACTACATTTGCTAATGCCATTGATGGTTGATTCCTTGAGCAACCCTAAACCACTTGTTTCGTAACAAGCTGGAAATATAGCTACCCTTGGCTTTGAGATGGTCAGTATGTACCCATGGTTTCTGGAAGCTTTGACTCCTGAGGAGCCACCAGCTCCCGGGCTACCCCTGGCAATTTAGCAGGTAAATTTTCCTGGAAACCCAGGTTGTACTTCAGCAACAGTTATTAGAATTGGAACATATCTGTGGGACATTTACTTTTCAGTAGAGTGCTATGCCTATGACATTTGGCTTTCAATAAAAATCCAGTGTAACAAAACCTCAAGCAGTCCTAATCAGGACCTGAGAGAAAATAATGAAAAGAAAAAAAGAAATAAAAAACTTTCCCTCTCTGAGCAGATCTTTAAGCTGGTTTGGTCCCAAAGGCAGCTGCTGGCATGTCCTGGACATCGGTACATTTCTGATGGTTCATCCCAATACAGGAAAATGAATTCCAGAAAGTCAGCTGTAGACTGTCAGTATCTCGAATATATCCTACTGTCCCCTCAGACAGCCTACTGCCTTTTAGTGCCGTATTTGGTATCAAATTAGAGAATGGTTTAAAGAAAGAACCAGGTAAGTGAGCCAGGCATTACATTACTCTGAAGCCCACATTTTCAAGAACTTGTTATTTAAAACCAGGCCTGATTCATAACAGAGCTCAGCTCCATAAAGTGGAAATTGCAAGAGAACTCAGCGCCATGAATGTCACCAAGGAAATAAAATATTCCTGTGTTTGTGGGCATTGAACTCTTGTGCAAAGTTGTGCCATAAAGCCACAAAGTAAAAACTCACATTTCTGAAGTCTAAAATGACAGCAACATTGAATTAGGGTAGACATAGCCTTTTAAAACATCATAGTGCTTTTGGCTGTGCACACTGAAAATGCTCATTATTATGATTAAAAAGGTAGAGGAGAATGAGCTCAGTATTATTCCACTCGTACAGATTTGGAGCAGTCAGCAAAATGTATCATGATTAATATGATGCCTCCAACATTTTAAAACAGGTTAAGTGGATTTAAATGTTTTGGAACCAGAAAGCGCCACGTAAATACCCAGCAGTGCTCAGTGCTGGTCTGAGGAAGCTACAGCATCATAACGGTTTTACAAAATTTGCAAATAATGAAAATTGAAGCAGAAAGTGTTGATTTTTACTTGCCTTTGTTTTCCCATCAGGTGGAATAGAGTAATGTCACTGCAAAATGAAATTCGACAGTCTGAGAGCCATTGCCTTTTTATAGGGTGAAAACTCATGAATACTTAGGCATCCATACACCTGAGACACATAAAATGTGTTCAAACTCCCACTTTACCACTACCTAATCATAAAAGACCTACAGTCGTTAGCTGCACTGCTTTGTCATTCAAAATGTCACGTGTCTAAGGTATACTTGTAGGCATCCCCAACTGCTTTCTAAACTGGAGAATCATGAACAGCTATTAGCTATTGGATCCTGCTGGAATCCACAGATTGTTCCTAGGCAAGCCTCTGTGTAGGGATTTAGCCCAGATCCTTACTCCAAGCTCTGCTTATGCATATTGTTCAATCACACTTCATATAAACTATACATGTTTTCTGGAGAAATGGAGACCCATCCATGTCTCTGCCTGCTAAAATATATACCACTGGAAGACCAAGTCATATTGAGATCATGTCTACCTTATACTTTTCACCTACCAATTATTTTTCTACCAATTATTTTGGATATTTTCACATGAGGAGAAATAGCTTTAACAGGAAGAATGCACAATCATCTGCTCAGAGGCTACAGTAGCTCCTAGAGCTGTGAGTTGGGGTTTACACAAATTGAAGTGATCATGAAGAGACGTATTTTCGCTGAACAGTGTTTGAGTGTATTCAGTGCATTATGATTTGGATTTTCCTATGACAAGGATTTTGTGTGCCATACAACTTACTGCACTTCAAGCTAATTCTTTCAAAGTTAAGAAAAGATCAGTTCAAGGTGTTCATTTAGGGCTTGATTCACCTCCTTTTGGACTTTGAGGGTTTTTTTCCCATTGTCCACTTGTGATTCCCTTTCCATTTTAACCTTTCTCATTACAAAATTGTGTGATATCATTATTGTTTCTTTTAAAAAGGGAAGTATGCAGGTATATTCAGGATTTTGCTTAAGAATTTCACTGAAAAACAACATTCCTAGTTTGAGAGACTTGTATTAAATCTACCATCATGGTTTTAATGAAAGAGTAAATGTCAAATGTCTGTTTTATAACTCTACCAAACTTTAAAATGTATTTTAATGAAGAAAGAAATTCAAGATCTATGCTGTCACTCACATTGCAGGTATAATACAGAACAGAATGTCTAATTATTCCTATCATATCTAATTATTCCTATCATATCTAATTATTCCTATCATATTCCTATCATAATAGCTTGTTCATATTTTTCCTTTGAAAAATTACAATTTTGTGCCTTACTGAAAAGCAAAATATGCAGTTCTTAAAAAATCTCATGTATGAAATCTTCAGGTTTTTTTAGAATGAATCAACTACCGACAATTATTAATGATGTTATGAAGCTGAAAACTTCTTGCAGTAGAGTCTATACTACAGAAATTGTGTGATTTGGCCACTCATGCCTTCTCCCATAAACAAAAGAGCACTGGGTTTTATTCTTGATTCAAACACTGATTTCAAAATTCTTTGATTGTGTATTCCTTTCTCTATTTTGACTGAGTGTCCTGGAAGCAGAAATTTTCTCAATGTATGTTTCAACAGAAGCCACCAAAATTAAGCCGATAGCTCACATGGTATGCCTAGATAGGTCTAGAACTAATACAATTAGAAAAGGAACACTAATTTTCTTACACTAAGCCAACTGGTACGCTATTCACTTATTCAACAGTGTTCTGTGGGCTGAAGCTCTATTATTTGGTCATCTTAAAACAGATTTATTTTTATGTAAACCATTAATCAGTTTCGTGCTGTATAAGCTCAATGTCGCCCACAGAAGCCAGCAGCAGCCAGCAAGAGAAAGTAGCTGTAACCTCATGGAGGTTGTGCGGCGGCCTCAGAAAATCCTACCTATACAGACTTAAAGGTTAGGGTCAGACTGTGTCTGCAAATACATTCAAGTTATCCCAATTAAATCACTCATTCAGGTTGCAGACTATTTTACTAATTTACAGAAATGTTGTTTTCTGGGGGAATCTGATTGCCATAAATTCAGTATTCCAGCAAGAATCCCATCCTTTGCATTTACAGCCTTACGGTAAACATGCATTCCTTAAGAAGCAAAACTCTAAACAGCTTCGAGTACCTAAAAATCACTTCAAAATATAGAGTGATACTTTCATTTCTGTACTTCTATTATTCTTTAAACAATCTCCACAGTAGTGGTAATATTTTCCATGACAGATAAGGTCAGTCAACAGAATGATATGTTGCCCATAACATAGGTAGAAGAGAGAAACTGGCAGGTGACACAGTGATTTTGCTCCATTTTATTTTTCCTCTTAAATTGTTGGTATAGTCAAGGCTTTACTAAGGCAAAAGCGTTTGGGTATACTTATACAACCATCAGTAATTCACTAGAGAGACATCTTAAAAGCTGTAGTAGAACATTAGTCACACTTGGGAGTTAAGTAATTACTATATTTATCGGATGCATAAAATAAGCACAAGTTGCTGCACTGCCTACTTCCTAATTTAAAAATCACAGATCAAGCAAGATGCAACAAGACAATCAACACAAAACTTCTCAGAAGTGTGAGACATCTAGTTTGGGGATTACATTTCTTATTTTGGTTTGTTTTTCAAATTTAAACCTCCCTGGAGTAATTTTTCTCTGTCTCGAACAAATTAGTAACTCCATTAAAACATGCAATATTATTCTTAGATATGACTGACATGAATATTTATAAAATTAATAGAAGTAATTCTAGCCATTTGAAGGATGCTCCCTTTTTTCCTGCAAGTTTTGTTTTTTTTTTTTTTTTCAGGGCTAAATATAATGGATTCTTCCCATCAAGCTCCAAACCAGCTAGATTCTGGGGATCTTCTCACCAGTTCAGCTCCTGTATACACTGTGGTCTACTACACCTCTCCACCCCATGAACCTTGCACTGATTGAGTGCAACTGCACTCTTTGGCTAGGTCTGACCGCCAGCTCTCTCCTGGTTCACCTGCAGCCCCTGGAGCCCTACTTCTTGCTGCCCTGTCCCTGGAATGAGCACAAAGGAAGGAAGAAGAAGAGCGAACAGCAGTTTTCTTGTTTACTAAATTGCATGTGAGCGTTACCAGCATGTTATGCAGATATTATCACAAGGCCTGTAATATTATATTTCATAGGGTGAGCATCTCAGGATCTGGTTTTGTGTTGTTAAGATCTTAATCCTTATGATAATGGAGGCAAGCTTAACAATCTGACTCACATGTACCAGAAAGAAAATGAAATGAATCCCAGATGTACTAAACTCACAAAGATTTTCAGAGGTTCAACAGATGAGTTTTTAAGTGCTTAGTGTTGGCAGTAGTGGATGCTATGGTTGATTGGAAATTATTTCTTTTTGGTGAAACATGTTTCCATTGGAAATATTGATTCATCTAAACCAAAATATTTTGTCGGAGAAGGTCTTTTTCAAAAAGCTTCTTGAATATTTTTAAACATTTTGTGTTAACACTAAAAATCTCTCCTGGAAATTAGTACACAGAGTAAGCCAATTCATAGTCAAACTGACAAGCATTCATTTATTATGAGGGAAGCATGACTGATTAACTGTTCAAGCTGTATTATATCAAAACTATATTTTCCAATGGCCTTTCATTAGACAACTTTCCAGGTCTTCCTTAAGAAGTATGAATTCACTTGGAGGAGGGAAGAAAAATAAAAAGCCATCAGTTTACTGGTCGTTTTATAATGTGCATATACTGCTGATGTGTGGGGAAAAATGAAACAAGCTGGACCCTGAATTTCTAATACTACAGTCGGAAGAAAAGCATTTCCAGTGTTTTCTAATAATCAAGTGAAAAGCTATAAATCTTCTGCTCCTTGCCTCCTTTAATATAAAACTTACTTAAAAAAGAAGTACAAGGAATTAGAAGTGAAAAATAAACAGGTAAAAGTTGGTGCGCTGGGTGAAGAAAGTTTCACTCTATTACTTAGATTTGGAGCACATCTTTTTGATAATGAAATTTATTATTCAATCAAATATTTATCAGTTTATGTTATTTTTTAATGAAACTCTGCAAACACAGGATTCGGAAATGTCCCATTTTCCATATGGTAATGAATCAGACCTGCAGTTTGGATTGAGAAAATAAAAAAATTGGAAGAAAATCAGAACAGTATAGGTGATTTGGAAGTTCATGTTTAGAAGATGGCTTTCAAATTGAGAAATTTTGACTGGTTTAAGTTCCCATCATATTCCAGACATACATTTTTTTGATCTGAAGCAAAAAAGGGAGAAGTTGGAAATGTTTGTATGTAAACTAAAAAGATGTTAAAAACTTTTTTTGTGGGGTAGAGGAAGTAAGATTGAGGTGATATGGTTTGACTGCGTAAAATCAATCATAGAATGGTTTGGGTGGGAAAAGACCTTATGATCATCTAGTTCCAGCCCATGGGCAGAGGTGTCTCACACTAGATCATGCTGCCCAAGGCTCTGCCCAGTCTGGACTTGAACACAAGGATGGAGCATTTTCCACTTCTTTGGGCAACCCGTTCCAGTGCCTCACCACCCTCACAGTAAAAAGCTTCTTCCTTAAATATAACCTGAACTTTCCCTGTTTAAGTTTAAACTCATTGCCCTTTGTAGTATTGCTACAGTCCCGGACGAAAAGTCCCTCTCCAGCATCCTTATAGGCCCCCTTCAGATAATGGAAGGCTGCTATGAGGTCTCCACGCAGCCTTCTCTTCTCCAAGCTGAACAGCCCCAACTTTCTCAGCCTATCTTCATATGGGAGGTGCTCCAGTTCCCTGATCATCCTCATGGCCCTCCTCTGGACTTATTCCAGCAGTTCCATGTCGTTCTTATGATGAGCACCCCAGAACTGCAGACAGTACTCCAAGTGGGATCTCATGAGAGCAGAGTAGAGGGGCAGGATTATGTTTAAAACTCTAGAAATAACTTTTTTGAAAGTACACATAACTAGTTCTCTGCTGTTATTTTTCTTTCTTGCCTCTTGACTGCTGTTTCTTTGACCTTATGAAAACTGAATGATTAGGTATAAGTCCTGATGTTACTGTCACTCAGATGATGCTAAAGATCCAAGTGACCTCAAGAAGAGAAATCTGTATGTTCTAGTAAATTATCAGAATGTAGCACATCATTTTTTATATTACCTGTCTATTTGTTGCAATATACAGAATCAAAATAGACTCAAATACATAAATTAGCTGACATTTATGTTGGCAAATACTGCTTATTTAAACATCTGGTGTTTTGCACAGCAGGAATCTGTTAACTCGGCCATTCTTGTAAACGTAACAGTGGGTGAGAGCTAAGAATATATGGAAATGAAGGTCAACCAACTTTTTCCAAAAGGCTGGCCTTCAAATGTTAGCAGCAGCAGCAGCAATGGAACCAAATTTCCACTTCTGAAATGTCCATTTTATTAGGTAGAATGCTGGAACTGGCAAGGCAGCCAAAACCAAGACAAAAACATGAAATTATCTGGGAGGCAGAACAAATGCCGCTTTTGGAATCATGCTGCAAGTTTTTCTTCCTACCTGCAGATATACATAGCAATGCATAGATAAAAAAGACATCTTATTGAGGGCGAGAAAATGACATTTGAACCATGAGCAGCTATGGTGTTTTTTTCACACGGCACTCTTCAAACCTGCGCAGTTTCACCCTCAGCTTCCATTCCTGGAAAAATTTTAGCAGGGTCATATTGAAATAGTGTAAAATGCCTTAAATGGCTTTCTTTGTGTCAGACTGGGGTATTACATAGTTAGGATTTGCCTTTTTTGGAAATGGATTTCCTAGTAGAGGAACAAGCACATTGGAAATGGAGCTCCAAAGAACTTTTTTGATGAAGAATGATGAAGTGCTATCTTAACTGAATGTATGGGAACAGAATAGGATGCGAGGTTCCACTGAAGCTCATCTCATCATTCATAAGTTTTATGAAAATATTGAGTGTGTTGGGCAGGAGAAAACAGGAATAACTTCACAGCTGTGACTGAACATATCCAGGCTAGTTGTGAGTGACACATCTGCTACCCTAGCAGTGAAGACATGGCAATGTGAAGTTTAGCACTCTACAAATCCAACCATTTGCTTACATTTTTTTGGCAAATGTTCACTTTCTCCAGCTTTCCAACCTTGCTGCCTCAGCTGCATTGCTGACTGTGCCTCAGATGGGAATTTGCTTACGCAAAATATAAACAAATAAAACCAAAATACTAAAAGGTCCTGTCAGAACTGAGGAAACATTATTAGGATTTACTTATCTCTGCAGTGGCTTATTCTGCAGCTTCATGACCAACTTTAACCTCTGACTAGCTTCTTGGAATTTTTTTAAGGCTATGCCTCAGGTGGGAAGGATTGGTATGCAAGTAGCAAGCACAAAACTAGTGCTTTCATAATACAATTTGCTTTTATGCTCTGAGCTTAAAGGCTCACAGGTGATATTAGCTGATCCCCTTCTGCTCCCTCCCATTAAAATATTAATATTCACACTGCACAACAATCTCTGTCTAGATCTGTCTGTATTCCTCTGCTGTCTTCAGTCATTATCCTGTGAAGGTATTCAGAGGCAAATAGGACTTTCAGACTTTTTCTTGTACGAGGTGTTTCCCAACTCTACATTTCAAACATAAATATTTTTTTTGCAGTAGTGTGACCTTATGTTTTTTCTGCTTTTTTCTACCTTAATGGTTTTGACCTGGGGTAATATACTAAATTTCAAAGGCTGGCTTTGAACATCTTGTTCACTTGCGTTCCACTCAGGGCCTTTCATCTCAAAAGCAGGTTGCTCCATCAAAGCTACTTATCAGTAAAATTTCAAAGACACTTATATTAAATCTGGGGTGGCCAACTTGGATTTCCTTCAGCTCCACAGAAAGCATCATAATGGTACTTACTTTCTTAATTTTGTGTTCAAACCTTTTGTACTATTTATCACAACAGCTGAAGAGAAGTAATCAGAAAAGCATCTTTCCTATAGCAGAGCCAAAAAGTATGTAATAAACTGTTCTTGGTCTCAAAACTGTTGTTACAGCCAGGGTGGACTTTCAGCACATATTAGACAACACTTGTTAGGAAAGAGGTAAACTCAAATTTGTGGGTCTAAATCAGTATGAAAGTTGTTTACATGTTAAGATGGAGCTGATATATGTGTGTAAAGACTGGTAGCCCAAATTTATGGTAAAGTTCAACTTTTTAGAAGGCCAGAGTTTCTGAAATAAAAGCTACAGCATACATCTTTCTAAACAAGAAAATCAGTCGATGGTTCACTGGTGTATATACAGTGAGAACATAAATACAAAACACATCTTCACAATATTTGGGATGGAAAGAGTATACTTAGCTTGCTTTTTTTTTTCCCAGCATCTGAAGTAGTGCCCTTGTATTTGTATAATAAGTATGTTACTTCGTATGTTTTCTCCTTTGTTTGATATATTCTTCTTTCCAAGGGGTTAATTAAAACATTAATAGAGACATGACAATTTGACACATTTGGTTTATAGCTTCATGGCTTTGGAGAAAAGCAAATAGAACTTTAATTTCTAGTTTCTTGGTGCATGAAAAGCTTGACATGACCTGTGTGCTTGCAGCCCAGAAAGTCAGCTATATCCTGGGCTGCATCAGAAGGAGTGTGACCGGCAGGTTGAAGGAGATGATCCTGCCCTTCTACTCTGCTTTGTTGAGACCCCACCTGCAGTACTGTGTTCAGCTCTGGGACACCCAAAATAAGGGGGAGATGAACCTGCTCAAGCAAGTCAAGAGGAGGCCATGAAGATTATCAGAGGGCTGGCGCACCTCTCCTATGGAGGCAGGCTGAGAGTGTTGGGCATGTTCAGCATGGGGAGAGAAAGGCTTCGGGGAAACCCTAGAACAACCTTGCCACTAGTTTTAAGTTTTGGGGGTTTTGTTGTTATTGTTATCGTGATTTAAGCTTAGTCATAAATTAGAAAGCCATGTAGCCTGCTTGTCTCCGTCCCACCCCGCTCCCCCCCACAACCTGTCCTCCCCGCCCCCCTCCCCACTCCCGGAGGGATGGAGAGGAGAATCGAAAGAATGTA
>WYDI02040551.1:0-31710 GCA_009867235.2 Psittacus erithacus
CATTGACCACAACTCTTTGCATGCAGCCATCCAGCCAGTTCTTTATCCACTGAGTGGTCCACCTATCAAATTGATGTTTCTCCAATCACATTCATTCCTATTCCGTTTCCATCTAGTTTAGTTTTTACTGCATTTTTATCTTTAACACACTTCAAGCAGACTATTTGAGGGGAATATTCAATGCTATCTCAGGTTTGTTTAGTTCTCAGTTTTCTGTTGAATGAAGTCAGTACTGAACTGTACATTTGATTATGTATTTTTGGATTTTGTTTTTATATTTCCACAAATAAAAAGATACATTTTTCTGTAAATCTCACATTCTAACTCTTAATTTATTGTAAACCACCAAAAGTAATTAAAAAAGCAGTAGGAAATACTACCTAAAATTCTTAGAGTAGCCTTTTAGAGAGGAAAGTCAGTCTGAGAATTAAAGCAGGCATCTGGGAAGGTTTTAGATTTGATTATGCCAGTTAGCATGTTTACGAATCTGCTTAATGCCTACAGGTCTTGCAGAGTAGGATTCTGGATTACATTTCCATGATAAATTTACAGAATTAGTAAACCAGATTAGGGACAATTTAAGATATCTGCTTAAAGACAAGAGAGGTTTCTCTTCTAGCATAAGCTGCTCTACATGCCAGTTTACATTGTGCATTTTTACAGCCTTACATGCAGCAGGACCTCTGTAGGTGTGCAAGTGGCTTCTCTACTGGGTCTTGCAGAGGCTTCTTGGATGGGGAGCTACTGGACCTTCTCCCCCCTCCTTTGACAGAGAAGTCCAGGCACAGCTGAAGCTGAACATTCCCTGAGGCTCATGTGGAAACTTATGGCTGTGATAAGGGAGACAGAGGAACCACAGGATTCTTGGTTATTCTAGGATAAGCCAAGTGTAGTAGATTTTAGGTAGCTTAAAATGCTTTCTCATAATTCTAAAAATTCTTTTGTTTTCTTGTGTAGTTTTGTTCGGGTTTTTTGTTCCTTATTGGGACAGGGGCTGCTTTTGTTTTCTTACTAGGAATGACCTTAATAATTAAGTACTGCTTCTTAACCATGATGGTGCTTGTAATTCAAAGCCGTAAAGTTCTTTGACATCAGGGGCAAAACAGTAAAGTATTGCCACCTATCTCTCCATTTACATTTTCCAACTCTTGGAACACTTTTCTTGTCCCCTGACCCAAGTAGTCCAACAGCCTGTGCTCTGGAATAAAGTAATTATTGCCATTGCTAGAGACTATAATAAACCAGGGGGTTTAAAGCCAGTGACAGATTGCCAACTTCCTTGGTAAGGCACCTCGTATTAAGACAAAAGTGATCTGTTATGTCACTGTCCAAGTTCAATGCTTGTGTTTAAAATAAATGGAAGGGAAGGCAAATCATATTGTCCATCTGCTTTCTGCCCTTCCCATATTTACCTGATCATAGGAAAAATATAATCACACACACACACACACACACAATTCTAAAGAAATGGAAATTGATGTACTAACATACAAACATTTCTCTTTGGATCCCATTTGTAAATGGCAGATAATTTTTTAAGTTGCAGGGCATGTTCCACCCTATGTTATCTTACGTGCATCAGTGATGTCTAAATTTGTTTAGTACGTGTGTTTGCAGCTATATTTGTAACATCTGGCTAACCAAAATTCTATTTTTGAACATAAACACAAAGATGGTAAGCATGATTGTTACTTATTAGTTAGGGGTTTTTAACACTCAAAAGTGTCTCTACTCTCCAAAAGCTTTTCTTCCTGTTTTTTTGTTTTTAGTTGGTTTTTTTCCCTTTCAGAGCCCGTTTGATGCACAAACAAAAGTGACTTTTGTCTTGTAATGGAAACACGCCAAGCCGTTTGACATACTGACAGGTGGGATATTATTTAGTGCTGCTGAAATTTGGGTTGTATAGGCTGCTTTGTTCCTCCTAAATTGTGTTTTGACTTACATGTTTCTGACTGCCATTGTAGCATTAACCTTCTTTATTGGACTTGGAACATGCCTGCAAGAGTTAGCCTTGAAAATGGCATTGAGGTGTTTTGTTTTTTTTTCCCTAGACTGATATTTCTGAAACAAATCTTACAATAGAAGTTAAAAAGTTTTCCTTTTGTACATTTTTCCACAGTAGTTTACCTGTTATATTTACGTATGCATGCTTTTTTCCCTTTCACCCTTAGTTTGGAATATACAGCCATAAATAAAATACTTAAATTCTGTTTTCTTCAGCAATGTTTGTTAGAACAGTGCCTCTAAAAATAGAGTCTAATAGTGAGGAAGGAATTTAAAATTATTACAACTTTAACATCTGTTTACTAAGTATTTGGAGTTTTCTCGTATTTTGGGGGCGGGGGGTCTGGCAGTTGATTTTGATTTTGGCACTGGCAGAGTGCACATTTGTTACCTCTTTGCAAGAGTATCACAGCAAGAAACAAGCTATGATGTCACGTTTATAATGGTATAAGTAGAAAAGAATTGTTGGCCACCAGGAGATTAAGCAAATACTGTCATTTTTATGCATTATGTGGTTTCTTAGACTGTTGGTGTTCCCATATTGAGTTCTTTGTTGCATATTATGATTGAAAAGACACGTTAAAGAGAAGGCCTTCTGCCAAAGGTAAGGGACCAGTTTACTTAGTTTTCCCTGAGCACTGAGGCAGCTGCTTCTCCACTAGCCCCCAGTACTGCCCAAAATCCTACTTTTGCACCGAAGTACCTTTAGGCTTGCCTAAAGCATAGGCACTCAGCGTATGTTGTGGACTGCAGCCATGGGGCAATGGCAAGTCTGTCTAGAAGTACTCTAGGAGGTTCTGGTGAACCTCAGTTTCATGTGAAAAAATTTGTATGCCCTTCCTAGGACTGGGCTTTTGCATTCCTTTTTTTAGTACTGCATTAAACACTATCATCTTTTGTTTGGTTTGGTTTTGGTTTGGTTTTTAATAGCTTCAAGTTTTCAGGCAGGTAAAATACAGGGCATAAAGTGAAGGATTACATGGATAATTCTGGGTGTCTTGAAACCTTTGAGGTAATTGGGGGTAGAAAGTATAAAAATTAGAATTTTGGTTTTTGTTAAAATACCAAACCATGAAGATTTAGTTCAGTGATGTTAGCGAGATGTTAATGATCTACTCAGGACGCTTTGTGTTCAGGTAATGTTAGGCTATATTGTAATGATATAAACATGAAAGGTAGATTTAAAGGGAAAAAAAAGTGCTGAAATGCTAGAGCAAAATAGGCAGTGAGGGGCAGTCTCAAGGAGCTGGGTGGATATTGAACACCTAGACTATAGGAGACTTCAGGGTGAAGTTATCTTCTTCAGTTTCTCAACATATGAACAGGAAGAAGGTAAAACTTAAAAGTTGACAGTAAGAACCCATTTTTCTGTGAGTTAAATAAAAATCCTGAGTAGATAAGGCAAACCAGAAACTTCTTGATTTGCAATACAGGAAGCAGACACTAATACAGAAACAGGAAGCACAGTCTGTCCTGGATTTGTGAATGTCAAGACCAAACACTGTGCAATGTTGATACTATGGACTTAATCCAGGGTTTGTAATTAATTGCTGTATCTGCAGCATGAAATAAATTAATACATAACTGAGTTAGCAAGGAATTGGAAAGAGGTCCTAGGCCAGGCAAGTCACTGAATTAAAAAGAAATTGGCAAAAAGGGAATTCGTGATTTCTCAAACCTAATGTGTTGGGCAGATTCTTTTTATTTGAATTACTATTGGCAAATTTGGCTTCTGTGTAATTATCTAGTCACTTTATAATACAGTTTTACTGTTGTCTCTTATCTGTTGTGTAGCTTGTTTTCAATAGTTGCTGCCTAGGATGTGTCTTGCATTGGCTTTGTAATACTTTATTTTAGGGTGGTCTAAATGCTCTTCAGGATGAATACCACAAATAAGTACATCTGGTGGTTGTCTCTCTTATTACTTTCGCCCTTACATATTTTGGTTTGCAAGTCTTCTTTACAAAGATATAGGCAGATGAGTGAAATAACATATAATAAGCCAGTGCTTGAATTTAAGATGCATTTCTTAACTGCTGCATGCTGCCTTATATGATTTTAAGTTGCCTGAACTGGCGTGGCATGGAATGAGTAGGAAATAAGCAATTGGTGCATATGATAAGCTGTGAAAAGACTTGATGTAGCAGAAGTTTGTACTTGCTTTATGCCATTTTAACTTGCTTCTTTTTTGTTGTTTTCTTTTTTTTGTCCATGTGCTGTGTAAGCTGGGCAAGTATCTCAGCATGATGCTGGTCTTTCAGTTGGTAGAGAAATCTTTTCTGGCTTTCACTGAAATAAATTGAATAGATAAAACAGCTCATTATAGTATGCAGTGAAAAATAGAATCAAGTGGGGAAAAAATTGCCGCTGCATTTAAAACAAAATTACTATACTTACAAATAAAGTAGTGAAATTAAGCAATTGGAATGTCTGTTTGCTATTCCATGTGACTTATGTTAAGGATAAAGTACATGTGCTATATAGTTATATATGTGGGATATATGTTAGCAATCAAAAGAACATTTGAAGTTACCACACTACCATGGTAATCACTAAGTGAAAAGAAAAACATACAAGATGATATATATGTCTGAAAAAATAAATTCTTTCCCTGTGTCAGTAAATGTGTCTAAATAATTCCACACAATGCATACAATGCCAGTAAATAATAAGCTGGAACTAAAAAGCACAAGAAATAGAAATTTATATATATATTTTTGTATGTTCGCAAACGTACAAAACTTCACAATCCTGTCGAATACTGACTTAAAGCTAGAGTAACATCTTAAAACAAGATCAGAAAGCTTTCCATAAAAAGAGTTAGGATATGTCTTCTAACACTTGTTTTACAAATTATTTTAATAAGGACTATGTATGTATTTAATTTACGGAAGCATGTTTTGGGCAGGAAAGTTGGCTTGGAAAGGCCATCTGGAGTGGGTAAAGCTACCTGTTGAGAAGTATTTTTTTGTATATTAATAGTCATATTGAAAACCAGAAAAATCACCAGTAATCAAAATATCAGCATTTCTTTTATACTTATTTTGAGATAATATAAAAGTGTTTTGTGAAACAGCATAATTAATTGCATATACCGTGAGGTATTGCTGTGGTTTAGTGGTGATCTTGGCAGTCCTGGGATTATGGTTGGACTTGATGATCTTAAAGCTCTTTTCCAACCTAGTTGATTCTATGATTCTATGATTACTCTGAGGTAAGGGAGTAACAAAACCAAAATTTCTTGGTGCATCATGTCCGGTGGCAAGTTTCCTGTTAGGTTTAAAAAGGTAAATTTCTCCAAGGTAAGATCCCAGACATTATTTAATATGTACTTAGCACTTTTGATATTTAACCTGATTCTCTTCTCAGCAGAGGACTTTCTAAAGAATATCTAACATTGCATCTGCACCTCCCAAAAATGTCAGTGAAAGAATGAGAGTGAGATTTATTTTCATGATGTTTTCATGAGACAGCTATGAAAAATGCAGCTTCCAGGTCAAAACATCATGTCAAAATCAGGAGGTTTAGAAGTCTGACATTTTAAAACTTTGGGGCCGTAGTTTAGAGACATTCAGTCATATAGACATTTACAATATTGAGTAAGACCACTACATGACTTAAGACAATTGCAATTCTAAATCCTGGACAACAGAATCACTGGATTGTAACGTAATCTGTATTGCAACTTTTCTGATTTAAGTGGCCTGAAATGAACTTCAGCAGTGATAACTGCAAGCAGTAAACACTGAATAATATGTCCTACTTAAAAAACCAAACTGAACTCTCTTTGGGCATTTGAAATGAAATGTTCCTACTCATACAAATTTGAGTAAAAATGGAAAAGTCACACTCAGTTAAATAGAGGAGCTCTATTAGGGACATGATTATTTCCAAAATTAACCTTAAATCTTTCAGATGGTTAAATTCTTTAGAAAATCTGTCTTAAGTCTCTTTTTTTTTTTTTTGCAACCATTGCTTGAGAATTTTGTGGAATGGGGAGTAGCCCTGTTGCTTTGTTCTGGTTATCTAACTTGAGAGTGAATCAAAAGATAACATCAAGTACACAAGCTCCACATATATATTCAGTGAAGAGGGTAAAATACTTGCTGGGAAACTAGAGGGAATTTGGGGTGCCCAGACTTAGAAGACTGAGGCAGTGCCATCTAGACAGTGGAACTCCCATCTCACTGGAGAGCTTCAGCCTACCCCTGCTGACACCTTTCCCCTAATTTTTGTCTTAGGGGGAATGAATGCTATCTTGTTATGAAGCATGGTTTTAACTGTGTTTAGCTGTGGATTATACTTTCTTTGAAGCTTCTGATTTATCTCACTTGTCTGGTAAATAGGTAGATTTCCAAAAGAAGATCATGGAATCATAGGATCAGCTGGATAGGAAAAGGCCTTTAAGATCATCAAGTGCAAAAGATGCAACTTTGGAAATCTTAACTATGAATAGACTTCCTCACTGAAAGAAAGGAACATCCTAATACTGACGAGGAATATGCAAGCATTCAGAATACACTAACTTTTCTGTCAGCCCGATCTTTTTTTCTTGTCACTTGCCTGAAAAGGCAGTTGTCATATTTTCTTGCCTAGTCTTTTTTCCCCTTGTTTATAGGAAATAGAAAAAAAAAAAAAAAGGAAAAAATAAAAAAAAGGAAAAAAAACAATGTTCTGTGATAAAGTACAGTAATCTCCCAACTTACTTTGTTCAAGCAAAAGTCAGAGAGAGATGTGTGCTTTCAAGACTGTGGAATTTCAGACTCAAATACATTTTTATGTTAGAAATCAGTACTTGAAGTTAATTCTGATTTTGTTATTTAGGGTTTTCTAGTGGGCTGGTTTTTGTTTTTTTTTTTTTTGGAAGGGGGTTGGTTGTTTTGGTTGGGTTTTTTTTGTTTTGTTTTTTGGGTTGTTTTGGGATTATTTTTTTTTGTTGCGGTGTTCTGGGTTTGTTTTTTTTTTCTGATTAGAGCAGTCCAATTTTGAACAGAGAGAGGCAACTTCTTACTACTGTGCATGATTTGCAGTCTATAGGCCTGTAGGACGAAACAATACAGGAATTGCTTTGGCTGCTTGATTCATTCTTTATCACTGGTTTTCATGAAATCTTTTAAAGGAAATGATTGGAAGTTGACTTGATCTTCAAAATGAGCTCACTAAATATTCATATTTAGTAAGAATCTTTATAATCTGAAAATTAGATAAAATTGTAGTTTTCCTTCTGTATTAGTCCAGTAATGCCAGTCTACTACTGATCTAGTCTACACGGCTACTTCTACAGCAGGATTTTTGCCAACTGTTAATTGAAACCATGAACTTTCTCATAAAAACTTTTTAAGTTTTCCAGCATGTTTTTTGGCAAGATTATTACCTGCTTGAAGATCTTATTTTCTATTGCTATTGGATAAAAATATGTGTATTCTTTGATAATACTAACTTTAAAAGGAATCTTGTTTCGTAGTAAACCTCTGAAATGTTAGCTATTTGTCTATATTTTTCTTAAAAAGAGGAGAAAAAAAATTACTGTTGTGTTTATTTTTCCTTGGCTGGTTTGCTTTGTCATTAAACTGAAGAGCATAAACCAATGCAGAAACAGAGTTTGAATAGAAAGCAAACAATTCAGGAAAAGTTAAAACCACCTGGTGGCCTATTGCTTCTGAGCATAAACCATGCCTTTCAAATTATTCCCAGTAGAATTTGAGGAAAACATGTTGGAAATGATGACTAGAAGCACATTTTAATGTAATAATTTAAGTGACTGGCTTTTCACTGAGTTTGGCCCTGTAAATGTGATAGATCAGTTCTGAAACACCTGCATTGAAGTGAACCAGTGATACATTTCAACACCTTAAACCACTGGCCAGGTTCTGCGTCTCAGGCAGTGAATGTAAGTAGAGGTCATGATGTCATCACTCTGCTGTGAGGGTGCCTGGATTAAAATGTCCTGCCATCCAGGGAGAGGGAAACAAGGAAAGAGGAAAGCAAAAGGGAGCAGGGGGGAATCTGTCATCCTGAGGTAGGATTTTGAGCAGTAAAAATACCACAGTCCTCGTACCCAGACACGACAGCACGCAGCAAGGTTGTTACATGAAATCAGACTTACAATGCACAGTGGACTAAGTGACAATAAGGTAATTGTTGTACACTTGGAGAGTAAGAAATAGACTTCTTACACTTAATACCTACAAAAACTCCCTGTGAGAGAGGCATGCATAAAGGCTGCATTATGTACTAGTTACAGGTTATTACACTGAAAGTGCTGTGAAATGTTTGTTTGTGAACATGCCAGAATGGATGCTTGTTGTGCCTTCTACATCCTTTTTGGCACTCTCTGTCACATGAATTTCCTTGCTAGCCCTTTGGTAACCTTCATGCCAAATTCTGACTAGGGCTGATTTTTAGTTTTGCAGCTATTGGCTATGAATTGGATGTCCTTCTCTGGTATGATGTACAGCATGGATTTGCTGCTGCTCTGTATCTGTCTAGAGGTGGAGGCTTTTGCAGATTAAGGTGACAGACCTTAATCTTGACCTTTAAACAAGGTAGATTGGGAAGGGCAAGAAGTTGTCAGGTAATTATTGAATGTTAATGTTCTTCATGATATGCAGAGAAAACAGAAAACATGTTTCATTGATCTGGGTTTTCTCCATATTATATGACACTTGGGATTATGTTTTTGTAATGTAGATGTTACACATATGATACAATACATAATAATAATAATAGAAAAGACGATCTGTTGGTTGCCCTAGAAGAGAGCCGTTTGTTCTACCTATTTAAATTCTAAACCATGTAAGTCATGCTTATGAACTGTGTAACAAACTCAATGTTTGGTGGTATGGAGGTACATAATATATGCACATTTTGAACTAATCATGCATGCGTATGTTCTGAAACTCAAAATATATTTTGCTTTAAATTTGTTAAAATAGTTTAACTAGATTAGTTATTAATTTAATTCAAACTGGTACTACTTGGTGTACCACTGAAGCCATAACCTCAAAAATGGTTTTCCAAGCCTTACACAAACTAGTTAAGTCTTTGATATCCCATATTGAAAGTGCAGAATGCAATGATTATTAAATAATGGAATACACATTGAATAATGTCATAATAAATGAAACATACCTATTTAATATTAAGACATTTTATGAGTAAAATTATTCTTTGCACATTAGTTGTAACCTTCCTATCATTGTATAATACTGCATGGGTTTGGTAGCAAAGATCATGAATGGCTTGAGAGAGGATAGTTTGTTGGTTTTGTTAGGCCTGTGTATCATTCTTGTGCATGGGGTGTCTTTCCAATTTCATCTACTTCAGCACAATTCCTGAATGATCAAATTAATAATTTTTTCTATGAAATTACACTAATCTATTGTTACTGCATCTTCTGTACTATTTTATTTTTTGCTTGGCATTTGTCTGAAGAAACTCAAGAAATAGTGGTACCAAGGTGTCAAAAATGTTTTCTTTACTTTGTTATTATGTGCATTGCTATGCTATGAATCATTAATGCTAGAAATCTCTTATTAACTTTACCTATTTTTTTCCACTCTAATTTGTGCTAAGGGTTATCTAGATTGTTATATGTTTGAAAAGCCCTGCTGTGATTTCTGAGCTGTAGAGATGTGATACAATGCTAGCTGAAATGAGCCCTTCTCATATTTCAGTTCACCAGCCCCAAAAATGCAATCAATAACACTTTGCTATTTCTTTCCCTTTGTATTTCTTGCCCTCTCTAAAAGTGCATTGAAGGCAGAGTGGAGTTGCTTCAGTTTATTAGGACCTCTTCTTCTGAAGGATTACTTTAAAATATTATGTGGCTTGAAAAAAAAACTTTCAAAGAACATTTTTTTTTTTGCCTCTGCGTAGGAGATGCTCTGCTCTATAACTTGGAAATTGGATATTTGCTTGATGTTAAAATTTAGGGTTTGTTTATTTATGCATGTTAAGAAGAAAATACAGCTGGTCTTCTTCCAAGAAGAAGAGTCTTCATCAGCTGATGACCTCCTATCTGTTTGCTTTGGTTTTGCCCTTTTTTTTCTTTTTCTTTCTTTTTTTTCCTTTTTGTGTGTCTTTGTAAATGTTTTATCATATGACTGCTATGGTTTTTGTCAACTGAGTATAACCTTAAATATGTAAATATGAATATCACCATAAATATCCCAAATTACATGTTATAGAAGCATTGTTCTCTTTCCCTGACCTTCTCAATAATGGAAGAGCAGAAAGAGAAGTGCTAAAAATGACTCTTTCAAGCCTGGCATTGGGCATCCACACATTTAAAAGTCTAGGTCTTTATGTATTTTACTTTTCCCAAGGAAGCTTACAAATACCTGTTTATTTCTCCAAGGAAAATAATATGAAGCAATTTTCTTACTTTCCAAGAAAAATCATGGTTCCCTTTTGTATAATTTTAGGGAAGACTAGAAATGTTGTTGGATGACTCTTTTAATGTGCAGCATGCTTGTTAACACATGTTGCTTTCTTCTGTGGAAATGCCTAATTTTTTTTAGTGTAACATGCAATAATTTTGAAAACAGTAAGATACACAGAATACTCTGAATTAATGGTTATTAATCATACCCACTACTGCTCACAGCAAAGAAATTTCACATTCTGTAAAATGATTCAGAAATCATATGAACGGTAATGCACAATAGATGAATTTATATGACAAATTGAATACATTGTTGGTAGTTAATTTTTTTTTCTTATGCTATAGGGATGTATTTAAAACAATAGGGCTGATATCTTGCAAAATCTTTCCTCAGCTGTCAATAAAAAAAGTCCATGGGACAGTACAAAAATTCCATGCATGAATATCAGCATGAATTGTATATTCCAGTTTTGGTAATACTTAACTCTCTCACTCAGAATAAGTGAGCAAATGTGCAGACTGAATCTTCTATTTGCTGTTCTACATTTGATTAGAAAGATTTGTTAGTTTACACTTGTAAAAAAAAAAATCCATATTTTAAAAGTGTGATTTTTAAAAGCTGCATCATAAACACAGCTGCCAGACAACCAGTGCTGCTTTTTGCAAATGTTCCATAAATAAAAAAATCTGTTTGTGTTCTTCTCCATACCTTTTGTATTTGTATTTTACAACTATTTCCCTAGTCCTACTGGAGATGTATAATTTAATAATGTCTTTTTGGGTGTGAAAAAGGGAGGATTGTTTTGCAAATATGCTATATTGAGTTTCTGCAGAGGTATTCTCACAGTGATATGATAATATTGCTCCGGCTGTGAGAATAAATACACAGATTTCAAATTGAATCAAGCACATTTTAGAGCATAGAGCAGGGAGGTGTATGTTTTTATGTGGATTCTGGCCAATCTCAATTGCATAAGGGCAGTAATCTGGGGCGTGACTTTGGTATCATTTTTGTTATACATTCAAACTACTTCTGAATTATTATTATTTTTTTAATCCTTGGATGTTTTCCAAATGTAACAAAAACAAGCAATTCATACTCTCTGTGGCTTGCGTTGCCAGTAACTGAGGCATGTATCAGAATTAAAAGGCTCTTAAGGCTGATTCTATCCCCCCACCCCTTTCCCCCAGTGAAAGGATTATGTCTGGGATTTCCCTTGGAAAGGGAGGGGAAATGTCTTTTATGCTTTGGATGGAGTACTGACAACCCATGTTAGTGTCTGCTGGAAAAGCATCTCCCTGCAGTGAGGTAAATGTAGTTTTAAACCGCACAGGGATTAGGGATCACTGTAAAGTGGCAGGCTAATAATGCTGTATCCAGCAAATGTTTTCATTTTGTGACCAAAAATGTTAATTTGGGGACTGTGGCTTGTTTACTTGCATGGTTTTTTTTTTCTCACCTGTAATTCTGCTATCTTAATTGAGATAATTACTCTTGCTTTTTTCTGAAATAGCAGGATTACAGTTTTTACAGGCATTTAATAAAAATTTCAGGATTTTTATTACTGGAGAAGATTAAGTGTAGTAGAATGCAAGCAGGGAAATAAGGGAAATTCTTGTCTTTCCACAAATTTTAAACTTTGTGAAAGATGTTCCATTCTTCTCCATGCTACTGCTTTCTATGTAATAGTAATTGTTTGGGGAAGTTTAAATCAACTACTGTATGAATGATGAAAGGAAGAGGCAAAGGAGCCAAGCAGACCCAAATCCTTTCCTAACAGCACTAATCCCATTCCATGTGGCATCTGCATTTCTGCTGTGTTCCTGACTGCCAATCCAGTTATGTTCACCACATTTCTCTCCTCTCTCTATATCCTGCATTGTCTTCTGGTGATCTGTGGGAGGTGGGAGCTCAGGAGATGGTGGTGATGCTGGAATTCCTGTAAAACAGTGGCAGTCAGTTTTTGGAAAGCTGAAGGTTGATGTGAATTTTAATGGAGTACAAGAAGAAAGTGGCTGCTTCATGACACGGGGACGGTAGAAACTGTGCAGGCATGTCATGCTCTAAAGACCACCTCTGTGTAAGTCAGTTGATCAGCAGCAGGGATGTGGGAAGAGAAAAATATGTGTGGAGAGGTGGTGGTGTTGTGTACAGTGCTCTAGTTGTCTCCAGCTCATCTATTGACTCCTCATAATCATGTCAAGGTGTGATGGCATGGTGCGATGTTAAGGTCCTGCTAAGAGAAATCACTTCTAGTAATAAAATTTGCTTTTCCATTGATCCTAATGAAGACTTCATATCTCTTTAAGGTTTGAATGATTCAGGTACAGTGGTTCAAGTAGTTTGAATTAGGAATTGGAAGAGTGGGATAGCAGTCATCTTCCAAGTGTGAAAGGTACACAAAAGCTAATCTGGTTCTGATAAATTAGACCACCACCAAATCTTCCTCCGTTAATCTGGTCAATCTGCAGGCTTCAACAGACACATTGGTTGAGGTATACTGTCACCTGCTAGATAGGGTCTAATGATTGAGTTCGGGCTTGATTTGATGAGATTTTTGGAAACTGTTTTTCTGGAGCAATGAAATACTCAAGCTTGTTAATTGTAAGTAAGTGCTAGTATTTGGGAAGTTTTAAAAGTCAACAAGAATAGATTTCCATAGGATCAGCAAATCCACACCACCTAGTCGTATCTTGTTGCTGCTACTTGAGATACTGTAGGCAGTGTAGCTCTTCTAAAATGGCTGTAGTTTTGGATTTTAAAAACATTGGCAAAACCCCCTGTTTTTTCTACCTTTAATTTTGAAAAAATCCTGAACTGTATCTTAGGGTGAAGTTGAGAAAAACAAAATAAACAAAACCCCAGGCTTGGGCAGAATACAAATGTGGAAAATATTGGCTTCATAAGTGGTTGTTGTCTGACAAAGAACAGCTGAAAACAAAACCTTACAGTGGAGTATACAAGACAAGCTTGAGACAGGGCAAACCTGTGCTTTTGTATGAATGAGAGCACACTGTGCTCTCATTGGTGGTGTGGTAAGCGAAGGTGTGATTTCAAATGAGTTTATGAGTTTTAGCAGTTAAGTTTCAGTTTCAGGAGGAAGTTTGTCTCCCTAGAGCCAGATTTGTAAAAATAATTGTGTCTCCGTAGAAGTTAGGTGTGTGAGTACCCTGGAGAATCTAGGATCTAGACTTGAATAACAAAGTAGATAATTGCAATAGGCTGTAAAAGAGTTATTAATTTTCAGTCTTTTTTTCTGTTGAGTAATAAAAGTAAGTCACTAGGTTTAATTTTATTTTTTTTTTTCCCTTGCTTCTTGACACCCATTTTTTCCAGGGAAAAATGCCTAAATGCTTAAAACAAGCATTTTCAGCTCCGATTGAGTTCAATGTGTGGAACATAATGTTTTTTAGACTTAGAGTTCTGAGGTTTCAGATAAATTTGGCAGGCACATGTTTTCAGAGGACCAGAAGCATTGATGTTCATCAGATGGCAAAGTCAATATTTATTATCTTGGAACTGATCGGACATCACTGCCAGGTAGTGTTGCTTTTGTGTTATGTAGGTACATATTTCTCCTTTTCTATATGGCTAACTTGATCTTTCTACAGTTCTTTCAAAGACACAAAATAGGATTTATCTCTGTTACACAGATACTCTGTCCTTGGAGATACTCAGAATACACCTGGAAAAAGCTGTGGTTGACCAGATAGAATTTGGTCCTGCTTTCATAGTATTAGAGGTCCTTCCCAATCTGTTTTATTCTACCATTGCAAAATATTGATGCAGTGGAGATTTTATACATGAGCATGCACATGCCCTTCGTTCTACATGAAGGATTAAGAATGAAACCAAGAGCTTAATTATTAATTGTTTGGTTTAAGAAACAGCAAGAGCATGGGTAGTGGGTTTACTTTACATGGGGCACATGAATCAAACACACTTGAAGTGAGGAGATCTTTGTTCTGCTGATGTCCTAATTTTCTCTAATTTGGCAGAAAGGACAAATTTTCATAAAGTTCAGTGCATAAAATTACATTAAAAATAAGTCAAAATCAGAAATGAAGTGAGAAGTTAGAATATTCTGTATTGTAATGATACTGTGACTAGGAATGCTACATATGCAGTTCACTACATGATAGAATGTAGTATTCAGTTCAGTATGTGTTCAGTATTTCATATGCAGTTTAGTTTGTGTCTGTTTTGTTGAATGAATGAGGTTTCTTTTGCTCCTTTTGCATTGTGCTTCCATTTGCACAAGATCAGGAAAAGACAACTAGAGGTGCTAATTTTTCAGTGATATTTAGAGTTGTTTCATTTTACTGAGTTTTTAATTATATGTAGTTGTATCTTTGAGACCACTTTTTTCACGTAACCTTGCTGATTTTATGTGTTCATTAAAAGCATATGATATTTCTTCCTCCAAGTCTTAGTTCCAGAAATCCCGGTGGACACTCCAACAGTTATGTCACAATCCTGGCACATAATTTGTTGAAGGTGTCTCTGTCTGGGTAGGCATTTATAGCTTTTACGCAATCTCTGCACACTATTCGTAAAATAAATGGTTTCTAATTCCATCTGAATATGTGTAAAGCTGCAATGTAGTTTCATGTTAAAAAAGTGCTGTAAGAAAATGGACTGAAATCCTTATTCTATCATGTTTGGACTTTGCTTACTACATATTTCTTCCATAACTACTGCAGTACTGAAATCCATTCTTGTCAGAATAAGCAGGCAAGTAGCTTTTCTTTGGCTGCCAGAGAAGAAAGGTGGGATTGGTGGTGGAGGGCTTTTTTTGCAAGATGATGTGTAGAGAGCAGGTTTCACACCAGAAAGTAATATTCTCATCAATATAAACTTGCCTTGGAACTTCGAAACTAGCAGCTGAAAGATGTCCTCCACTAGTGTAATAGAAAACCTGCTTCATAGTAGGCCTTACTTTTTTTGTAAGACAGTATAGGCTGATATAGCTATCAGAATACATTTTACAAAGTTACATTGCCTCTTTGAGAGCTGAAATATTGTTTGCTTGCTTGGCTTATCCCTAAAAATTTGTTAAAAGCTGAGATGATAGAATATTTAGAGATCCAATTTCCCTTTAACATTTTCCTATGCAGTTTCCATTTGTGTTAGAAGAAGTTACATTGAGAAGATGACACACACTGTAGTTGTGTGTGTTGTAGTTTTGGTTTAGTTTTTTGTGATTGTTTTTTGGGGTGTTTTGGTTGTTTGTTTAGGAGAGGTTTTGTTGTTTTTTCTTTCTTTTTAGGAATCTCCTCTGCCGGCACGGCAGTTGGAGAATTATCTGTATTTTTCTAGTTCTGAGGTTTTTCCTATTTTATTTTTTTTAATAATAAACAGGAGTTGCAAACGCTCACTTTAAGGAAGATAGACATATGTTGAGTTACTTTTTTAGTGCAGCATGAACAACTTCCAAGTCTGTGGAAGGAGCTGAATCAGTTTGATAGCAAAATGACCAGCTATCAAAAAAAGGTCTCTCATGAGAAAGCAATAATTTTCTTCTCTGAGTAGCAGAGTTTGGTAGTTATCCTTCCCAGCTGGTCATCCCACTTCACCAGTTTCAAGAGCAGCACAGCATCCTGCTGCTAATATAAGCTGTCTTATATTGATGAGGCCCTTTGTTATTTGTCATATAGTAATGTATAGGAATATCTTGTTAGGTCTTGTTCCTGGTTTACAAAACACATGCAAAACAAAGATGTTGCAGCTTTTTTAGGACTGACCTAATGAACACAAGCACAGATAAGAACAGAGATTTGATGTCATGGACTTATGTTTTGGGCCTGCAAAGCTTTCTGTCTATCAAAGTCTGCTATCGTGGTGGTTTGCCCAAGGATTTTTGGTGCAAATATTAGTTTGTAACTTATATTCAGGGCTTTGTTTTAATTCATACCAGCTCAATCTGAGCTTGTGTATCCAGGCTACAGCGATACTTCAGTTTTGCTCTGGGGACGTGTTTTCAGGGATTTTCTAAGCTTCTTTTGAAATGAGAAGTTTCTCTGGAACCTGAAGCACTCAGGAACCAGAAGCACATGTGTCTCAGATTTGTGCTGTAGCCCTATAAACACACACTATTTTTTCACTGTATATCTCTGAAATAGGTAACATTCTTCCAAAGCAAGATAATGTACTGGAAAAATAGAGTTATTGGATTTCACTGGGTGTTGTGCATGCTGTAGCTTTCACTTATGTACTCTAGTAAGGAAATTCTGTGTAAAAACAGCTTCTAAAAGGCTAAATCAGTGAAAAGGTCACCAGCCCTTGCTTTTCAGCAGCTGCTAGGCTATATCTATATCTGGATAACACAGGAGAAAGTTCACCAGAAGTTCTTTGATTATGCCTTGCCTGTCCCTTTCTTTTCTAGGATCCCTCACTTTGCTGGCTGAACATAAAGCTTCATGTCCTTCTCCATTTTCGAGTCCTTCATTTAAACCATGAGCTTTTACAGTAAATTATTTAATGAATTGGTGAATAAGACTTTTGGATGAGGTTTTGAGGATGGTGTTATTTATTTCTTGTTTCAATTTGGTTTGAGGTTTGGTTTTGGGGTGCTGGTTTTTGAGATGGTTGTTTTTTTGTTGGGTTTTTGGTTTTGGGTTTGTTTTGTGTTTTTTGTTTTGTTTTGGTTTGTTTTTCTTTTTTTCCCCCTAGTAGACCTTAATATTTTGCCAATACTTCGTGTGAGACTTTTTCCTTTATGTCCTTTTCCCATCTGTAGATGATGGGAGTATTCAGAACTTTGCAGTCTTTCTGGCTGTACAGTGAGTCCTCTATTACTCTGTGCAATATAAAATTCATTCAATTAATTTTCTGGCTTTAATAATAGTAATTATAATCAATTTAGTAGGGATTTATCTTGCCTAAACAAACAAAGTGGTTTCAAATTCGGCTTGCGCACAACCCATTCTCTTCAGATTTTCTGTTCTGTTGCAAAACAGAACATTTTCTGGTTTTGCTGCACTGTGTTTTTTAATAAAGGTAGTTAAAAAAAAAAGTTTATGGAGTAAAAACATTGACCACTCCATGTTCTTGCTGAGAATAAAATAAATACTGTAAACTTTTTGAATGTTAGATCAATATGATTGTAATTAAAGTAAAGGGAGGGTTGTTATTGCTCTTCATTTACACTTCTATTTAGCGTTCCTGAAAAATTGACACACTTTGTATTAACAAACAATTCTGGTTAGCTACTTGTTGCGAAGAGAGTAGTATCCTATTACTTAGAAGAATTTTTCTTTTAAACAATTCCTAATTGGCTTTTCAGAATTCCACTTGTATTGCTGTATTCCCCATTTAATAATCTTTTGACCCTTTGAAAATGTTCTAAGTGCAGATATTTAGGAATTACTTGTTTGTTTGATTAAATGCAGGCAGAAAAATAACTTCTGATCAATTTGATCAGGCAGCGGTATGTCAGAATGCTAAGAACAAATAAATACTTTGGGAAAGTATTTCTTGCATCCACAGAACTATAGAAATTTTCTGAAACAGTTCCTGCTGATTTTGCCTTAGTGTCATCTCTGTAGTTAGCACCAGAAAAATCTAATGCTAATTTAGAAGGTTTTGTTGAAGCATACGTCTGGAGAATCTTTTAACTTTTTTTTTTATCTAGGAATATGCCTTACTCCACCTGTAGGCTAACATACATGTTGATGTAAAGCCAGTTGAATAGCTGTATGTTAAGTCACAGTAAGACTGTGGTTCTTTTGGGATCAAGCAACTATTCCTAGGTAATTTATTCCTTTGGTTTTCAGAGGGGTTGAGTGCCAGAACTGTAAAGACACCAAGACCAGAACATTGTGGGAAAAAAGGTATTCAGAGTGTGCATATCAGTGTACATTGGAGTGTGCCAGTGTACATCTCCTGTACAGCAAACTTTCAGCCCCATTATATGATTTATTTGAGAGAGATTGGAATATGCATACTTCCAACTGAAATGGAATTTTACTTTATTGCATTAGAAGGATAAAAACCCTTATATAAATTTTTGTGTGTGAGAACTGTTTAAACAACTTAAGTGACATACTAAGAGAAAAATATCTTTCTGTTAGTAGGATTTTTTTATAATAAGTACAGCTTTTGGACATATTTCTAGAATGTAAGATTTGTGTAAAGAGGAATGGGGATTTTGTGCATGTCTGCATGACATCTGTACTTAATTAACAAGTTTATTTCTAAAAGTGCTTAGCTGAAGCTCAGAAATTAATCCAAATAAACCTTTATTTTCTTTGAATTACTTTTTGTTAATAAAAAAAAAAAAAAAAAGCCCATGTGTTTGGTGCTTGTGGTTAGTCCAGACATGCTTTTTCCAATACAGACCTCTTTTTAGGGCCACAGCACTAGTAACATTGTGAATTGCAGAAAACACTTTATAAAACATTGCAGAAAGGGAAACTTTTTAGCAGAATTTTCTGGTTTTATTTCCCATGTGTATACAATATTGCTTTGACATATCAAAGAATTGGTTCTGCTGCAAACAGAAGGAAGGAGGTGTACTAAAAGTAACTGGGAATGGGTGGGTAAAAAACTGGAGGAGGCTGTGCAAGAGATTCAGGTTGCTTCCACCAAACAAGTCTTACATTCATTCCTGAAAGTATCAGCCCTGGCCCTTTTGCTAGCTTTCACCAGTATGGCCTGCTTATCAAAGCACTTTATCAGTGGGGAAGGGATGTGGGTTAACCACTTCACTCAATTCAAACTTCCCAGCTAGCGGTCTGTCACCCAACAGCTGTTTTTCAATACATACACTATGTGCTGTGGAGCCGGTTCAGAGCTCATGACAAGAACAGCATTGTACTCTAGGGCTTGTTCGAGTTTGGGGTTAGTTTCCAATGAGCTTTAAGGGAAAAGGATCCAAATGTGGCTTCAAGCTTCTGCTTTTTCTTTTTGTGAAAGGTGTTTTCCCCACAGTCACAGTTAAGCATATGCTTATGTGTATACGTTCAAAATATGCAGTGGCCAAAATGTGGATTTCAGAGCCACCAGTATGAGGCTTTTTGCTTGCTAATAAACTAGCCCTTGCCATCTCCCCTTCCTGGAAAGTGTCAGTATATCTGTTTCAAGTGCTAATATAGCAAACCAGATCAATCAGTAATTCTGAGAGTGGTATATCCTTAATATAGATACAGGACATGAATATATGTGTCTATATTTCTGTGTATTTTCAGCCTATATTTCGATTTATTTCCATTCTATTTTTTCCCTGTTTGTATATGGAAAATAAAAATAGATTCAAAGGTAGACTGAGTTTGAACAATTTTTGAGAGGCAGCACATTTAGAGTGAGAAAACTAATTCTCTGTTTCCTTTAGTGTTTTTCTTATTACTTAAACACAAGTTAAATATCTAGCCTTCAAGGGGATGAACATAGCCCTCTAAAAATGCGTAAGTTTAGTGCAGGTTTGGGGGGAGTATAGGAGAAACGTTAGTATCATTCCTGCTCTTCATAATCCAAGTGCAGTGATGAAACTGCTGAACTTCTCACCACTCCTGGGCCTGAAGACCCTAGAAAACAGAAGTCCAGTGTGGGGGAAGCAGGGGATCAGCAAAGCAAAGCCAAACCCAAGCAGCTGGGAACCTGTGGGGTGGCAGGGTATGCTAACAGACCACCTAGAAGTTAAGAAGGTCCAGGGTGGCTTAAAAAACAGGAACAGCAAGGGGGTTTTTTAGTTCTGCACTGGAGGGAGGTATATGGGATGGAACTGGGTGTTGGGTATTTCTTAATCACCTCCTGTATTAGCCAGGGTTAATACAGAAGGATTATTTCAAGCAAAGTTCATGTAACTTGCTGAAAGTACCTTCTTCATTCTCAGCTGGTGCTCACAGCACCTGGGGTCTTCACTGGAGCAAGGATGGTAGTGTAGCCCTGACCCCCTCTACTCCGCTCCCTGTTCCTCCTTCTTACCTGGTACACTGGCCTTGAGCTCATAAATGCACTGTAAAGTTTCCAAGCTGCACGAGTCCTCTGGAGATTAATAGTTGCAGGAAGGAAAGTGGCAGGAGTGGAATGCATTCTGCCAGAACAAATCTCACTGGAGCAGTGATGAAGCCAGGTTTGGCTCCAGTGTCTCTCTGAAGCTTGTCAGGCTTCTATGTCTCTCAGCTGGGTGAAGTACACTGAAAAACTGCTGGGTTTTGGCAGGCTACAGCACAAGGCTTCACCTTGCTGACCACAGGCATCCCAGGAGATTATCCCTGCACCACTGTGAGTGTTTTGAATCTCATGATGCTGCAGTCTTCTGAGCACCTTCTATTTGGTCATCGCAATGGCACAGCTAAATCACAGGCTGGGGTTCACAGTTCCTTCTAGAACAGTTTTATGATGACTTATCAAAACTGCCTTTCTATGTGAGGAAAGTTTGTCAAGAGAAGGCTTTTCCTGGGGACAGTATAGGCAGAGGGAGTGTTAAATATTCAACTTGTTCAGAATTCCGGCATTTGCATGGGATACAAGTGGAGTCTAGAAACAATTTACTACGGTTACTTTGACAGAAGTATGACAAATCCTGTTAATAAGTTATATATCACACTTTGAACTTGTGCAAATGGGTTCTGTTACCAGACCCTGTTTTCATTCCTTTTCTCAAACATAGCAAATTAATAAGAAATGTGGAAGAGTGGAGAAGCACACTTTAATTGCGCTGATTATTTGATCCATTTCCTCATAAGTGTAACAAATAACATTATTTAATGTGTTGGATCCAGAAGACTCAAAACCCCCTCTAAAATGCTTATTTTATATTCCTTCAAAGAACTTATAAGAACTATTTGGCCTGATTCTCTATAAACCTTGTATTCTGCAAGATGCGGATGAATGTGCAAATATGCTTACAACAGCTTGAAACAGTAATTGAGGTTACCAGTGGCTACATCTAGACAAGATGAATTTACACAGCTACAACGGAAATACTTTGCTAAAGTATTACATAGGTTAAAACGCTATACAACCTGTACCCAAAAAAGAGCCCAAGCATCTCTAGCTATTGTAACACCTTTTACCTGAGTAAGATGTTATTTTTGCTGGCGAATTACTAACTAGAGACTTCCTGAAATATTGCTTCATACAGGTTATTTTGCCCAGTGTAACTTCTCAAAGTGTTTGTGGAATATATCCTACTGACGTCCCACATCCAGTTACTGGTGTAGAATAACTACCGGAGTACATGTGATTAGAAGCCTTTGCAAGGAAGTGGTCTCAGAAGTACTGGAAAACAGTTGTGCTATGGAAATTTTTGTGTTCTGTCATAGATATAAAGGACTTCACCTGGCTATCAACAGCATTCATTAATTTAGTAGGCTTTTATATTTCCGATGGAGGTGTTCAACTTAATTCTCATAAATTGTATGGACCTTCTTTCATGTCCAAGAGAAACAGTTGCCATGGAAGAGTTGTTAGCAGGCTTCATGCCGAGATGAGGTCACTTTCTGTGGATCATTCTACTACTCCTTGTTTCAGATTCTCAAATGCATTTTACAGGTTCGAATCATACCTCAAATGCGGGGGGACGTAAACATGAGGCAGGTGAGTGTTGTCAGTTCTGAGCAGCAGTGTTACCGAAATTCAAGGATTAGCAAAAGCAGGGTGAAGAATTATTTTCCCCCCTTTTTTTTTTTTTTTAACCTCAGTAGGGTTCAGTGTTCGAGGCAGGTGTGGCTGTCTGAATTTGGGGACTTCCTTTCACAATTGTGCTCAAAAATTTGTCCAGTTCAGTAGTCCATGTATTTGATGAGTGTGCACATATAACTAACTAGAAACTGATTTTAATAAAAAATAGTTTAGGCTGGATATACATATAACACAATTCAAACTGACAGATCTCCTAGGCTTTGTAGAACTGTAAAGGAAAATATCCCAGTTGGTCACCAAATTGGAAGCCTAGGTGGCCCAGATAAAAAGCATTAAGATGTGACCATCTTCAGGTGAGTCACAGCAGTCTTTCCTTCCTACAGTAAGTCCCAGATAGGAAATCAGAAGTAAGAGGGACATTCTAGACCATGACTCACCTCAGGAGTAAAACTTGGCTTTTAAGTTCATTGTTTGACCCACAACTTATTTTTTAATAATGTGATGAAACTGGTTTTTGGCAGGCTACAGCTTAATGCTTCACCTTGCATCCCATGCGATTGTCTCTGCAGCAGTAGAGGTTGAACGGGACTTCCCTTCCGAGAGTCAGACTTGCTTAGGGCCATGAGAAATTTCAGAGCAACAGAAGCTGTGTCAGGAAAGCAAACGTGCTTTTAAATAGCTGTACCTTAAACAGTGAGGTCAAGTTCTAGTGATCAGGAGTCTTGAGTATTTAGATGGTCAGGTGACAACCTTGGGAGGCAAGTGGTATGATAGCAGGTTGGTACGCCTTGAGCTGTGGCTACTGCAAAAAAATACAGCAGTGCAACTTGGTGAACCCTGAGTTTTAGGTAAGTGACCTTTGGATCCAGGAAATCATTGCTTATACCTCCCTGCCCAGCAGATTGTAAATAGAGGATTTGTTTGCTGATTGTAGGATATAGATGTAAGTCATTTATGCCTGCTAATAGGTAGATATTATAAATAAAATCATAATTCTTTTAGTTCCAGATTAAGTTACCATGTCATCTTTATGATGTGTGAGCTAATAACTGGGAAGGATTAAATCTGAGAGTAAATCTTAAATTTTTTTCCTAGTAGATTAATTTCTTCTTTCAAACTAATGTGCTAATTCTTGCATCTTCGAACACTGTGAGCTACCCAAAGCATGCAAGAGGCTGTTCTCGAGAGTATTTATAGAATAATATTAGTCTTCAACAGAGTTAATTGCTCATGATCCTGCATGCTGTATAAAGATGGCTGGGGGTGGTGGTAGATTCCTTTGGAGAGACATGCTAACTTATTGTATCAGTACTCCTGGATTTTTATTAACAACTTCTTAAGAGCTGTCCACAAAAAATTAATAATTTTTTCAGAAAGGAAACTTTATTTTATCATTTAATTTTTCCCTGTTGATTTTTACTGTTGACTGCTTGTGGGAGATGGAGGTTGAACTGAAACTTCTTACACTCCAGAGCATGCTTGCTACATTTCTTCTTAAAAAGTTTGTCAAAACACAAGTGTCTTGCAGGACAAATACATCAATAAAGCAGTATATTCTCCAGTGCATCACCACTTGTCATTTATTCTAAAATATTGATTATTTTAGCTGCTAAAACATTGCCTTCCAGTGTAAAGAACTGTTACAATTTTTTAAATAAAAATAGAGGCAAAATTCTCTTTCGTTCCATTGAATGTCAAAAGTGAGATTTGAATGTTGCTAAAGGAAGTTGAGATTGGGTATAGAATTTCCTTTGTATCTGGAGCAATGAATAAGCGATGATTTGTCCAGGTCTATTGTTTCAAGAGTTATTGTTAAGAAACAAAAGGTTGTGAAGTGCCCTTTGGAGAATCTCATTCATTTTGTCATTTCTGCAGATATGAAAGAAATTCTTTGTTCAGCAGAATCCTTTTTGAAAAGGGTAACGATACAAGCTTTGCCACCTTCCCTTTAGGAAGTGCTCTCCAAACAGTCAAAGGGAAATAAAAGAACGTTTTTGCTGCTGTGACTAAATGTAGATCTTGTTCAAGTATTTGGCTTGCTTCAATATCTAACTCTTCCTCACCAAAGGTTTACCTGGGCTGCAGGACAAAAATAACACTGAATCCCTTGCCAACCACTGCAACCTTTCTTTTAGATGCCTGCTGTTGCTTAAAGTTACTTCTCCTGGAAGTGGAGGCTCTGAGGCTCGATCACCTGTGCTCCTTTCCCATAGTCTTCAAGCACAACACCTTTCCCTGCTACAGTCCATCTTTTGGTCTTTGCTGCTATTTAAACTTATTGGTTGATTGATTTTTGCTGTCAGTCCCAAAGCCACTGTTTTGTAACTTGGTTAATTTTAATTGAGATTTGCCAGTAATGTCGTGACTAGGCTCATTTGACTATGTGAGATGGAGTGTTGCAGCTTCTTTCATTCCTGTCATCAGACAGATACTAACAAATGCATCATGTAAAATAAGCATAATTACCTCTGTGTTTAAAATGCTACCAGAAAATGCATGTTCAAAGTAGAGGTGGGTCATTAAAGTACTTCCTGAGCTTGGTTTTTCTCATTGTTCAACCACATCTCACAGTTCCCAAGGCTTTCTCTGCAGAATCTCAAAATCTGAAAAGCAAAATGCAAGATATCTTGTTCCATTTCTATCTTTTTTCTTTTTTGTCTGTGGTCCTTTCATCTTTCCTTTCCTCATTTGCCTTTGTCTTTGCCATCAGCTTCTTTCCTTTCAGGTTTTGTCGTTGTTCCTTCCTCCTTGGTGTTGTCTACACCATCCCTGTGCGTTATCTCCTCTTCCCAAGCATTGGTATTGCTGTTTAGTGTTTCCCAACATCATTAGGTTAATTCTCATGCTTTTGATCAGCGCTTCCCTCTAGGTTTGCTCACATGCTTCAGCCAAAGCTGGGAGGAAAGTGTGAGGAGATCAGACAGTCCAGAGACAACAAGCATGATGTTAGAGCAGTGTCCTGGGACGTGGTCAGGAAAATGGCTTAATAACAGGATGTCCCATGAAACGCAAACCACTTGGGAAGTGTGACAGCCTTTAGAGCCCCATAAGGTTGTAAATTCTGTAGCTGCCTCTTGTATGCACGCAGTTTCAGTATCTTTTATTTTGTCTGAATACAGGTTTGATTTTTGACAGATATTTCAGACAACTGCAAATATTTTTAGAAAGGGGGAAAATCCCCTTCATCCCTGCCTATTTTGGTTTTAGCTACTGTAAGTCCCTTTTTTCTTGCTCATTGATTTCCAATAATCTTCTAAATATATATAATATTTAGGAGCATCTGTATTCATCTTTCAGTCAGCATCTAAGTGCATTATTTTAGTTAAACATGCATTCTGTAAATGTATTATTTATCTGATAAATCCTATTGGTTAATTTGGAACCTTTGCAGCTTTAAGGGCAAACACATATTTTGGCATGGCAATAGTTTTGAAAACATGTATTATTTACCCGTCAGAAAGTAATGGGTCCTGAGGAGCCATTATGGTCTAGCTTGTAAATCCTTCTCAGTTTGCATATTATTGACTCAATAGACAGTAACAGCTCTTGGGACCTGTTGTGGTCTATCCATATTCATTTGGTTGCCATACATGTGTGTAAAGTCTGCTTGCTGAAAATCCTCACAAATGCTTGATTGAAAAAAAGATATATATACAGAAAGTTATATTTATAAATGAAATTGCTTGGTCAGTTTTAATTTCCCTCTTTCCTTCTCCCTCATAAATACCTAGAGACACTTTTAAGGAAAATTGTTTGCTTTGGAATTAAACAAGCACCCAGAAGAGCTTTATCCTGATAATTATTTCTTTTTTAAAAAAAAATCCACTTATGTAATATAATACACAGTCTGACTTTCGACACATTTTTAAAAAAATGTTTTTATGCCAAGTTTCAGGCTAACAGCAAATTTTTGCAGCTGAATAATGAACGCTAAACACATGAGCGTATGATGGAAATGTTGACACCTCCAAGGATGGTAGAACAAATAATTTTTGTTTAATGAGACTTTTGGGTTTTAGAGCTAGAAGTTTTGAAGTTTTATTCAAACTATTTCTTTAAAACCAAACCTCTTTGGATAGATAGGAGTGTCTCATGTGATCCAAAAAACATATGGCCATCACCAGAACTGTCAGGCTCTGGCACTCAAGGAAAGGCTAGCAGTGCTAGTACTTGTGTGTCTCGGTCTACATGCCAGATTTTGTTACACTCATTTCCATAACATGGTAGAAGAGGATAAATAAGGATTACAGCCACTTTGTATGCCGTTATTACTAACTGTGTTGTTATGCCACAATTTCTCTATGCAGTTTATTATTTGGAAGACTGGCTGGGGGATTTGTCAGAAAAACACTGATTTTTGTCAAGTATGGAGTGTAAGCCTTGTTCTGGCCAATTATATGGAGGTGAATTTCTGTTTTAACTATGTCCATTGACATTCAACATGGAAACAGTGTGTAACATTTGCTAAGGAGCTTATTTGGCTCTGAGCTTAGATGTGCTGAGTACCTTGCAGACAATAAAATGAGCACCACCAAGAATGGGGCTCAGCTGGGTATGATGGTCCAAGCTGCAGCAAATGAGTGTGCCTGCTTCTCTCAATCAGTTGTAAGCTAATACTGTGCAATGTCTGCTCAGTGTTTTAAGCCAGCCAGAATTTGTGGTCATCTTAAAGACTCTAGGGGGCAGGAAAAAAAAAAATCCTACTTTGAAACCCAAAATGTTTTATGAAGTAATAATAATAATGTATGGGAACACTGAATCCTGGAATCGTTGAAGGGCAGTGGGAAACTCGATTGTGTGCGTTAACTGGGACATTTTTTTTAAGGCAATAAGCTCCTTTTGAGCTTGCCCTTGTACCTGAATCTGAACATGCATGTGAATAGATTTACATGTTTATCTAACAAGCATATGTGTGCGTATATATTTTAAATTACATTAGGATTTCTGTACATTATTACTTATCTGCCTTTTCCAGACTTAAAGCAGTTTGTCTAGGATTTATGTGCAGGATATCCATTCTCTTGAGCTTCAGTGGTCAAATAATGTGTGCTCACAGAGTGAAATGAGAGCATAACAAAGCAGTCTATACCTTCTATTTTTATTTAAAATTTGTGGTCAGATATTCAATCCTTGCTGCAAAGCGGAATCTGGTTTTTATTACCTGTTTAAACAAATGATAGATTTCTAATGGAAAATAATAATCACTTTGTGAGAGTTTATTAAGCTTAAAGAGAGAAAATTGCAGATCCTTACAAGACCTTAAACCTGGCTAGTCTCTCCAGTTGGAAAGTTTAGCTTGAAGAAGAAAATGTCAAGTATTGCAAGCAGTCATTCTTGCTGCCCTAAACCACTGCTATTGTCTCTGGCCTACATGAAAAATTGGCAGACAGTAATTATATCTCTTGCCGCTGAGTACAGTAATCAGCATTTGTTGATCACCATTATACATACATAAATCAGTTTTTAAAAAAGGGTAGAGGACATTTATTTGCAGTCTGTTTATTTTAAAGTTCTTTACAGGTAATCCACAAGAAGACAACTCCTGCCAAAGCTGAAGAAGTCTATTGCTTTTGCAGTAGACTTTGCTTATCATTAATAGAAAGCAGTATGTGTACATCCTGCAAACTCATTTCCTTATTTAAAGTGAGCATCCTTCCTTTACTGAGATATGTTTCCTCTTTTAATACAGGAGTGAGGATGAAGCCTTTGTAAGTCCTTAAAGGCACATCCCTTCCAAATGACCTTTTGTCCTCTGCTAGTGAGTTGCATTGTTCAGTCGACTCCCTGTTCAGTGCAGCTACATGAGATGTCTTTGGAAATGAACAAAAATTCTTATTCTTTGCTAATTAAACTGGGAAATATGACATGTAATATTTTCCGATTATAAAGCATAAATGAAAGCTCAGTCGAGTATGTTGTGCCTTTTGGTAGCCTCTTGGGAAACTAAATTTCAGGGAGTAAGTAGGGTTTATCAGGCAGTTTTCAAAGAACGGTCACTACATTTGGACAGAACTTTGCCCTGTGGATTTCTAAATCCTTCATGCAAATAAAATACTGTATTCTTTTTCCTTTGATCCATATGACCAAAAATTGTCCAAATATATTTAACAACATACAAAATTATAGGTCTATACATTTTCTGTGTGTAAACACCAAGGTATGGACAGGTACTACTGCAACATTTCTATTGAAAGTTCAAATGCCTTTTCCAGTACATGTGCATATTTGCGTACTTTTTTCATGTTTATTTGCATTTACTTTTTGTTTATTTATTTCTTTTATTGGAATTAAGTTTAACAGAAAGTTATTTTTTTCCATGAACTACTTGTGCTTGATTTTCCTGACAGTGTCACAGATCAGTTGCTGTGGAAAAGGTATTAATTTCACAGGCACTGGATTTATAGCATTATTAAATGAATTGCATAGCAGTTAGGTCGTAGGTAGTTTCTCTTTAGTGACAGATGCAGTATTTCAATAATCAGAGATGAAGGAAAATTAAATGAAAACTTGTTAACTTCATTTGGTCATTTTCCATAAATTTGCCAGATTACCACTGGTGTTTCAGGTTTTCAATTTGTTGTGGGGTTGGGTTTGTTTTTTTCAGATTTTCATCCTGTTTATCCTATGGAATATATCTGTAGGCAGCTGGTAAATGTTTTCTTTAAAAAGTTTCTAAAAAGGTCTCTATTGAACTGAGCCAGCCATCATTGGTGTCTGTACTCAGGCCAGGTCCTGTGGAGCTGACTGGGACTCCCAGAACTTTCCTCTGAGAAATTATGATCCTTTCTTTCCCAAATTTTTTTGGGATTTAGATGCTTACATTTGCTTATCATGAGTCATACTATCGGCTTCTAGGGGACTGTTCACACCTGCAAAACATTTAGAGGGTGGTAACATGAATTGGAAATACCTTAGCCCCCTCCCAATTTTTTTAATGACTACGTAGTCATAGCCACTTTTATTCAGAATCCTGGATGAAATAGTCGCCTACTTTTCTGTATAAAGCCTAGTGCTCAAGTTACTTGCCCATAAGTGGGAAACCTGCATGGTAAATCTTCCTCATCCAAGAGGACTTCAAACCCTGCCATTGCCTGTCCTTCACAGGAAATGCACTTATCTCTGAGGATACACCAATGTGGGATCTGCTCTCCAGTGAATTCAGCCAGGAATTCAGGATGTTTGTTATGGGGAAAAAGACACTATGAGTGAATTAGGTTAGGTGAGATATAAAAAAAAGAAAATGAAATTAGAAGATGGTTTAAGGTGGTTTCAGATTGCAGTGGAAATAGAAGCTGGAAGAATTTTATTTTTTTTATTATTCAGGGAATACTGAGAACCAAGTGAGATGGAGGGTAAAATCTTATATCCCAGTTGCAGTCAACTGGAATGTGGTCATTGAATGTGAAACCCTTTATCTGTTCTTTGTAGTGGCTTTCCCAAATCTGCAATGGAAGGCCGAGTCCTAGTGCCAGTATTCCAGAACTATGTTTAAAAAAGTGAAAAATGAGAATGGTAAAACACATGTATGCCTCCATGAAATTGCAATAAAATATATGGCAGCTTTCTTGAATGACAGAGATGCACCTTTTACAGCTGCCTTCTGCATGCATAGTTTGCAAGGGACCTTTATGACCAGGTGATTGGTGTGATTAAGTTGTGGGCGAGAGCCTTGCTTAATTGCAGTTAGTTCAAATTTGCTGTTTGCAGAAGTAGGGATGTTTCTTTAACAAGTTTGAGTGAGTATTTGTTCTGGAGTTAATTAAGATGCTAGCAGCAAAGGAAATTCATGTGCCCTTCTGTCCTTTCTTCACCCCTAAGAAAGATGTTGAGACAGCTATCTTATTAGATCCTGTTTGACTAATGAGTGTACATGTACAAGGCAAAGACCAACTGGCTAATGACCTTAACACTTCTGGTGTCCTTTGTGGAAAAGGAGAGCTTGAAAAAAGGGGAATGGATAATTTTTTTTTAATTTTTTTTTCTTCAAATTTTTAAGACTGTGACATGAGGTCCTTGAAGAAAACGTTCTTTAGAATTCCTGTAAGGGGGATTCATCTTCCATCATATGTTTAAGGGGAAAAAACTTCTGAATGTTTTAATAAAAAAAAATTGCTACAGTTGCTGAAGCTGTGTTGCAGTAATTTCCTGTAAAAAAACATTGTTATTTTTTATTTTCTGATTCCTGAAGGAAAAAACCAACTCCGACCAACTGCTAGCTTGCATGAGTAAAGACGGCTCCATTTAACTTAGTGCTTTACTTATTGTAGGCAGTTTATTCCACATAGAAAAAATCTAAACCATGGAATTATACTGTATTTGTATATTATGGTGTATGTATGTGTAAAAGTAATACAGATTTGTGCAGCAATGCATCATTACCATATGCACTTAGCTGTGAGCATATGTAGATTTCGGAGGGACTACCCAGGGATTTAAAGATAAGAAAATTCGTGTTTTCAGAATACATATCCTTAAAATAAAAACCAAGGTAATTGAGCTTGTGTAACTAAGATTACCAGTGCTTGCAACATAAGCTTTTAGAGGCTTATTCTATGACTGGGAGTGCTGTCACTTCAATGAATCAGAAAATAAGAAAGCTTTTCCCATATAGATCAGGATAGCAGTGAGTAGTTGTTCTTGCTGCTCTTTGAAGGATAGGAGCTCTGCTGTAGTGTATAGGTTTTTGCACCGTACACTGGGCTTGACCTACACTAGCAAAATACATAATTTTAGGATTAAATGCTTTTTCAGTCCTTGTGAAAAAATAGCTTAGTGCTTTGGGATGTAACAGTGTATCCAACTGAACGTCTTGGCTCACAGAGACTGTTCATTCCGTTGGCAAAAGAGATTTATGGAAAAAAAAAAAGGTACATTTATGAAATTGTGTATTTGTTTACTGAGTGCATTGTGCTGGCTTTGGAGAATACATTCTCTTTGATATGTGTCAGTAAATATTTTAATGCCTCACTCGATCATATACCAGCTCGGGCACAGTTTTTTGTGAAGAAATACATGCCTGCTCTGACAGTTATATTATGCATTTTTGAAAAAATGCAAACAAGTTAAAGCCCTCCAAACCTCTTTTAATACACCCTTTAGGAAAGGAAAGAAACCCTTAATTAAAAAATAAGTAAAAATTTGAATAATAAGGCTGAGAATACATTTTAATTGTAATTACTATTGCCATGTTAAAAAAAATGCAAAGTAGCAAAGGCTTCCCAAATCTCTCACATTTCAACCTTCTTGGAAACATTAAAGCCATCACTGCTTCCCTCTCATTCTCAAGGCCCTATCCCAGGTGGAAAAGCCTGAGCTCCTGCAGCTCTTCCCTCCTCTCCTGTGATTTCCACACCCCTACTCCCTCACCCCCTGTTTTTACTGGGAGCTTCAGAATGAAAAAAATCATCAGGCACATTTTGAGAGTGTCTGGTGATATAATTTGTAATTAGGCTTGATCTTGATACACGCAACAGGATGAAGTAATTCCTGGGACAAAGAGCTTTTAAATATAGTCTAGGTATTATTTATCTATCAGTTGACTGAAATCAGTTGTAGGCTTTGAAATGAGGAAATGCTACTCTTGAAAAAAGAGAAAAATACCAAAATTAAATACCAACTTTATGTAATGAAAATGTAGCATGAACAAATGAGCTCAAATATGAAGCAAATAGAATTATTCTGGTATTATACTCCTGACCAGCCCTATATTTGAGCTGAATAAATAGGATGTTTC
>WYDI02040554.1:0-17306 GCA_009867235.2 Psittacus erithacus
ATTCTATGATTCTATGTTGTTGTCATGGGCTGAAAGCTGTGCGTATGTTTAAATATTAACCAAACAACTGCCCCTGCCTTTTGCTGGTGCTATATGGTTTTGAGCCTGTTTCTCCATTACAACATATTAGGGCTGGAGCTGGGAGGTCTTACTTATGCCACTGTTCACTGCAAAGTGGGGAGGCCACATCACAAAGCAATTATCAGTGTCTCAGCAAGTCCCACCAGGTTATCTGGCTGTACCCTGCACTGTGAATCGCAGTGCTTTTTAGTGTTGCCTTTTCTTCAATCTCTGAATAAGATTCCTATACAGAAAGGCAAAAAGGAAGGAAAAATAAATTTTCTGGGTAGAGGGGTGTGCTGAAAACCAAAGTTGTGCTTTCTAGTGCTTATGTCTTCCCTGTTGAATTATTGATTCAACAGAAGCAGCAGCTTGTTCTGTGACCCTTCACCATCACCGCATGATTGTTTTTCCAACAATTTTGCTTACTGTAGTAGGTCATCTGGCACATAGCAATTTAAAGCCAATTCATGTGTAACTCCTGATGGATGAAAATAAAGGAATTTACCAATTAATTGCTCTAGAATTTGATAAAAGTCTGCATGGTTTTGGAGTGGCTTATATCAGTATGGAGGTAACATCTTTAATTAAAACAACAAAAATCACTGAGAAAAAAAACAAAACTACTTCTAACATACTTAACACTTTTCAGATCTGGAAATGGTCTGGAAAACTAAGGTTGGGTTGGAAACAAAAGATTTTCTCAAGGGAATTTCTTACTGTCATCTTGATGTATTTATCACACTACATTTTTTTTCCCTTGCCTGTTACATTCCAACACAGCACAGTTGAAAGCTACTGTTTTCTTGGGATTCACCTTGAAGGGCTTTCTAGACAGGACAAACCTGTCACTGTGTAAAATCTGACGTGACATCCTGGGTTAAGGCAGCTGATCACCTTGGAGGTTTAGGAAGCTGTATGTAACAGTGCTTGGGAAGAGGGAGGGTGTCCCTCTTCTCTATCAACTGTGCAGTGTCAGGACACTCACACAGGGCTTGTGCCCAAAGAAACAGGGTGTGGTGTAAACAATTACAACCACTAAAACATTTTAACATTTCCTACTGAAAGACTGGTGCCCAATGACTCTGTGAAAGGACCTGAGAAACTCAGGTGCATTGAAGCTTAATCCTGATGAGATGCATCCCACTACAGCTAATACTAGCCAATTACTAAAGCTACCAGTGTGTTATTTCTGGTGGGCAGCTCTCCATGCCCTTACCATTTCCCTAATCTTCTTTTCACTAAATCTCATTTTACACAATTACTTCAGAGAGTAAGTGGTACTGGGTAAAGCAGGATTAAAGTACCAAACTTCTCAATGAGCTGAGACTCATGGAAATAAAATTATCTCACAAATATGAAAGTCACTAAGGCTTAGTGCTGGATAGGAGTAAGAATAATTTAACAACCTGCTAATATTCGACCGAGGCTTTCCTCCCCAACATAGTATCCTGGACAATCATGTAACATAAGGCACTGCAAAAACCTATTGAAGAAATTCAAGAGTACTCATGGCAATGGCTCATTCAGGGAAATTGTCAGCTCACAGACCTTGATGGGTTCCCAGCAACGGAAAGTGTGGTGGTGCTGTCATGCTGAACAGTTATGGTGCCCCACGGTGCCAGAAGCATTGGTCACCTCTATTATTGCCATGGTACTCATGACCCTGGCCTTTTGTCTTCTCCTGGCTTTCCCAGATCACACTCACAATGCGTGGCGTCTCACTCCCATCACCTATCATTGTGTGGCATTGCAGCCTTTGCTGCAGAATGAGGTCTGCTAAGGACAGGTCCTGGCTCCACGGGCAGATCTGGTGGGCTGAGCAGACAAGATGCTCTACCTCCACAATCTATAGTCTTATGCACCCATTACCCAAGAAATTTTAAAGTTAGCAGTCATCTAGCAATACTTTTCTGATGTCATCATTGTCATGACACTCTTCCCATGCTCCAGCATAGGGTTTCTCCCACGGGAGACAGTCCTCCATGAGCTTCTCATGAGCTACAATCCTCCATGAACTGTCAGCTTCTCACAGAAGCCAACCCTATAGCCCCGCCATTCCCAGAACCTTGCCATGCAAACTGAATACAACCCTAAACAGAGATTCACTTAAAATAAACTTGGTTTGAATGATTCAGTTTGGTTTCTTTCCACTTACTTCTGAGTCTGTTCTTTTAGGAGAGTGAGACAGAAGCTGAAAGTCTAGTGCAATTTCTTGGCTTCTCTGCTCTTTTGGGGAAAAAAATGGCCTCAAAACCGAGAAGGAAAGCACACAAATTTATGAAACATTTTGTGGTTAGGCAAAATTATGCAGTTAGCTGCACTGCAGTCATAGAAAAAGGCAGCGGCTCTTTATGAAGCTCAGTGATGCTTTTCAGTTTGCTGCCTTAGGCAGGAAATAGATATAATTGTCAAACTGACATAGAGAAATAAGTAGGAAAAGCAAAGGAAAGGCACTAGAGAAAGGGCCCAGCTCACTGTGGATGAATTATAAAATCACTGAACAGGGAACGGCCTGCAAGAACAGTGTGAACAGCTGTCATGCTGAGTGAGGGTTTGCAGCCCAGTCAGAGCGCACATATAAAAGTGAACTTTGGTGTGATTTCCATTGGAAATTATTGCTGTCAGTTAGTTTTACAAGTACCTAAAATTGAAGGGTCTAAACTCAGGGGACTTCTATAAGCTCACATCTCTGCCTTCATCTTACATACTAATGCTACTGAGCATCTATCACACTCGGCACGACCCACTTGTAATTAGACAGTTTGTAACCAGGAGCAACAGATTTTAATAGCATTTTTAGGAGAATCTTTTCCTAAAAATATAAGAGGCCCAAAGATCTTGACTAGTAATATTTCTCTATTGTTTTTGGCTCAAAACACATTTCACACACAGCAAAACCTTGTCAGGAAGGAAGGCCGAGACAGCTGGCTTTCACGATGCTCTGCAGCTTTTCATCTAAGTTATTAGTCTTAAAAGAAGGAGGCCTCAGTTTGACAAATTAGGGGTAGAATGTAGTATAGCCCGGGTTTCTCATTTCAGACTGCTCGTGTTGTGGAAATCCTCACTAGCTGTTTTCTGACACAAGCAGGAAATTATCTGACTGGGAAAAGAACGTGTCTTTGACTGGATGGATGAGCTTTTCCCCAGCCTGGGTAAAAATCAGGTAAATGTGAGCTGTGGGGGGCTTCTTCCACTCCTTGCCTACTTTGAGTTGCTTTCAACCATGTTTTTTTACCTGTCTCTCCATGTGCTGGCTTTTGTAGATATCACTCTTTTGGCGTACCTTTCCCCCCAACTCCTTGCTCCTACCACTCTAAATTGTAAGATTTCAGTTTCAGAAATCTTTCAAGTCAGCATGACCCTGGTCAAAACATATTTATCTTTTTTTTTTACAGTAGCATCTTTTTATTCTCTTCCTGTATTGCACAACAGGTAGAGCGTTTGGTTGCATTATGAAACGCCTGGGCAGGGCCACTTGCACTTTGCTGCAAACATGGCTGAGCATAAAGGGAGAGCGTCCAAAAAGCTGAGATCAGAAATCAGCAGGTCTTGTTTTAACAAGCCAGTTATATTCATCACAGCCTTTTTGCTGAGTGTGCAAGCAACAACAGGTAAGAAAAACTTCAGTGCTGAAGTGGTGTTAACTGCTCCTAGCCCTTCCCTGGTGGCTCACATCTGACAGCTCAGAATGATTTAACCTGCTAGACTGAAATCCGCAGAAACAAATGGGACACCTTTGGCTCTCCCAATGAATTTCTAACAATAATTTTTCCCACCTTCTCCTGGACAAAAAATAATCACTGCATCTGGTGCAGTGTACCTGTTAAAGATCAGGATTTTGTGTATGTTGCCTCAATTCTACCATTTTGTTAGAGGTTTAACTAACTCCATAATTAATACATAAGGTCCTAATGGTGCTGCCATTAGAGCTGTTAGCCTCACACGACTGCTGTAGTAATGGCACATACTGTTGATCAGGGGACATCTCCGTTCCCTCCTGGTACCACTGCAGATAATGAGAAGCCTACTGTTACTGTAAATATTTATACATCTTCCAGCTCTACAACAAGCCCAAGAGTAATGAAAGTAGATTCTGTATCCATCTTCTAAGTGACTTTAACCATTTAAGCAGAAGTTTTGGGTTCTGCTTCCATGTTCATTGGCTTTCTATATTCAGACACTGCCTCAGGGACCTTCCAGGTTCCTGAAGTAGAGCAGCCAAGGGGAGCAACCTTCTCAGGTTTCTAATTAGTTGGATTTTCTTCCAGTTGCTAACATCTCTGGTCATATCTGCACCTGTTCTGTATCTTACCATAGAAGTATAGACAATATTGCTGGAAAGGACTTTCAGAGGTCATTGTCCTTTGAAAGGGTGATCACTAACACCTCATTTCTGATGGGTATCTTCATAACCTGTTCTTGACAACTTGCAAGTAGACGTTTCCCAATCTCTCAGAGATTTTTTTCTAATGAGAATTAATCTTCCTTGCTGCAGTTTAAATCTATTATTTCTTGTTCTGTCTCCACTGAATTTTTATTCCTTTACTCTTTTTTGTAGCAGCTGCCTGAGCATTTTAGTTAATTCTAAGTATGTCCTCAGTTTTCTCATCTCTGTTTAACAACCTCTCTTCTTCACAACCCAGGTCTTCCAGGTACCTGAATCTCCCTGTTGCCTTTTACTGAACTCCCACTGACACATACTGTAAGATGGGAATCTCTAACTTGCTTCTTCCTCATTTCTGTCAATGCTTAGCACACTGTTCAGTAATGACCAGCAAAAAAAATATCTTCAGTATGTCTCTGTGGCTGATTCTTTTGCAGAAACCAGCTTAAAATATACTTTCATTCTGACACGTATAAAACCAGCTTATGAGGATAGTTGCAGTTAGTCATCCTTTTGGCAGAAATACAATACCATTGGTGCGTAAGCAGCTCCAAAACTCTTCCATGTACAGACATGCAAGTAGCAGGAAAGGCAAATAATGGCAATTTATGTGTAGAAGGAAAAGAGGGTTCTTTGTGAGGAAATTGAGCAGGATTTGAAGAGATGGGTTTCTAGAAGAGGCATTAATAGTCCTAACCAAGGAGATTTGGGGGTTGCCACAAGGCATGCATTAACGATGTATGAACAGAATGATTGGATGTTCAGCCTAACCTCAGCTGGCTAGAAATGCTTAAACACCGCCTTCTCTTTTGTGTCCAGAATATTTCCTTTTGTCACCAGAAAGCAAAGCAGCACTTTCCGCTAGTTCCGTGCCTGTGCTCCTGACACATGCAGTGTGCTTAGTACAGCTGAGGTGGTTTGAGCCCTTAACTAAATCAGTCACCTGGGAGAAATGCTAAGAGCATCCCCAGGATCTGTATCACAGAGTCTCTTTCCTGTAAGCATCTGCTTATCACCTTCCTCTGCCTATGCTGACAGCTTTTAATGCCAAGAACTCAGCAGGTATGTCTACCTCCTTTTCCAGTGTGACTTATCTGCTGCCCAGGCACAGGGCTAACATCCTGGTGCTGCGGAGAGTTTAGATGCTGTTTTCACCAAATAAACTTTTATGAAGTGTGAAGTTGCAAGTGAGATAGTGGGTTTGGGTCTAGAGCTGTTATCAAGATCAAGAGGCTATTATTCACACATAGTGTGTAGCAATCTTTACAGTCAGAGGTGTCTGAATCATAGAAAATTATGGCTGGAAAAAGCTTCCACAGACCAGCCATTCTACCTCCTATCCAAACACTGGATGAACTCTACATACAACTTCCCTGGCAGATATTTGTTTTATATCTTGTTAAGAAGCCTCCCATGATGAATCTTTTCACATGTTCCCTCAGACAATTTATTCCAGTGCTTGACAGTATTCACTCATTTTCCTCATGTATAATTCAGACAGACTTATCTTAAGACAAGAAAGCAGTATGATCAGAGAAAGGTAATATTTCTTTCTCTCTCTAGTACAACTGCAATAAGAGAGTATCACGCTTAAATATCTTAAAAGAGCTAACCCAAAGAGACCTGTGTAGATACACATGTAGATCTGAGCATGGCAGCAGCAAACTTGACAGTGAGCTGTGTAAATTGGACGGCTGGAAGTCCTCAGGTTTGATACTTTTCTTAAGTTTCTCTCTGTCTAGGCTGTAGGTGTCTTAGTCAGTGCCATGAAGTGATGCGTCCCTCCACTCAGGTTTCACATCTCTGAGCCTTCACTTGGAGCCTCTCCGTTGGCAGCAGAGGCAGAGCTTGCTTTTTTCTTCAACAAAGGTTGAGAAGAGGGGCAAACTCATAAATCACTCAGTTGTGGAGCACTCATGCAAGACAAGGAAAACTGTGTTCAGTGTTCTCTTTTGCCTAATGAGTCCAGGCTCTTAACTTGCACTAAGCTGCCATGCCTGCTCATTGCTCACAGTTTTCTCCTGTTGCAATGCCCTTCTTGACATGAAGAACTTTCATTGCACTGGAAAGCAAGGCTGATTTTTAGCCTTGCAATTAGATGCTGTGTTGAAGCTTGGAACAGTGGGTTTGGCCATGGCTGCAAGGATTGCATCAATATTTTATGCAATAATTACTTCGTGCAAAAACTCATACACAAACTTTGGCTAAATGAGCGGAGACATCATCCTCCACTCCCAACTGCTTTACTTGGGAACTGTGCTCATTTTCTGTGACTCACTGAACACTTCACTTTTCCGCAGAGTGGAACAAGTTCAGCAGGTGAAGCAGAGCCTACCCTGCCCTTGGTTACACACCCTTTGGAAGGTGAGCAACGGTGGTTTGAATCCTTTCCCGAAACAGAAGAATGAACCCTGTAGCCTGCTTCTTGAGGGCTGCTGCAGAGCATTCGACGTTTTCCATCCAGCTGTGTTTTGAAGGAAAGAAGCATCTCCTGCTGGACTTCATGTGGGTCCAAATTTGTGAGCTCAGAGTGATCTTCCTTGCACAAAGCCAGGCAGGGGAGTATTGAGGGGGATTTAGACATGTGAGTGCAGGGGCTGAGCTGCACACTGCCATCCCAATGGGCCCAGAAAGGAAGCTGCTGCTGCAAGAGGGGAGACCATGACAGAAACGTCCCTCCCTTCATGGTAAAGTACTGACAAGCAAAGGCCAGTACTTGAGGGTCCCAACTGGAAACAGCTGGATCTAAATTTAAATTGCCTTCCCAAGAAATTGCAAGAAAACTACTAATCTGGAAACTTCCCATGTCCTGGTGCTGTGAGGTAGCTCCCAAATGAAACATAGTCCTATTACACCAACAGTGTGTTAAAGGACCTTGACTGTTTTAAAAATTGTTATCCTGCATCTTAGAGCAGGGCACAATTAGTTAACATAACCTTCTTGCTACTATTCATCAAAGAATTTTGATCTAATTATAGTAGTTTACTACAAACTTTTCCCCAGGGAGTTTCAGACTGTGGTATTGCTAGGTGTGCTCAATAAGCTAAGGATGCATATTTCTAATTCAGCCGTTAAGGAGTATTTTAGTGCCTAATTTCCACAGTTTCTTATCTCTTTTGTTGCAATTTCAGATGTGGTTAAGTTAATTCTGGAAATTGATTAACAACTAGTAGAGAGAATCTGAGATTGAAAGCAGCTTGCATGAATGTGACCAAATGAAAAAGAATTCGCAATTAAAAAATGAAGAAAAAGGAAATACTAGCAAAACAAAACAATAGACCTCAAGAAGGTAGATTTGACTAAGTTGTGGTAGTGCATCACTAAAATTTCATATGAAACCAAGGAGAAGAAAGGCTAAGCTGAGGAGAATGACTGTCACTCAGAAAGGAGAGATACAGATAAATTCATACAAGACACAGAGGCAGCTTGTCTATTTGTCATTTCACCACTGTCCTCAAATGCAAAAGTAAAAGAGTAACGGAAAGGAGGTCATATAAATAGTTACAGGAAAAAAAGAATGAGCACAAGCAATTAGGGACAGGATCAGAAAGACCAATGCACAAAAAGAAAATGCAACATGTAAAAAGATGTCAAATAACAAGAATTCATCTATAAAGGGCCTTAGTAAAGGAAGAGTTAGGCAAGAAGAAGGCCTCAGCTTCACTTGCTAAACAGCTGAATGTGGAGCAGGCTGAAACATTCAGTTCTTTCTTTTGCTCAGCTTTCCATAAAAAGTTCAGTGATGGGCAGATCTATAATAGTGGACTGAAAAAGTATAAGATTTCAGCCTGGAATAACGGAAGGATGGGGAAAGGAGATCTTGGAATGTAAAATTCTTAGATGTTTGATATTTCACATAGCCTGGTATGGTATTTAAAGACAGGCTGAAGCAATCTCAGTGCAGAACATATAGGAGGGGATCAAGAGTCCAGGAAGAACCTCAGCCCTTAGGAGAGGGGGAGAGAATTGGAGAGGAAATAGGGAGTAACAGGCTTTACTGACAAGAACTGAAAAAACAATTGTAAGTCTCTGGATGATGAGAAAATATCTGGTACCTGCCAACATAGATATCAAGAGCAAATTACATTAATTCAAATGTATTTTCTTCTTCAAAAGGGTAATTGTTCTTATGGTTAGGGAAGAAATAATATATCTGTACTGACTTTAATAGGGGCTTTTGACAGTCCCTTTAGATGCTCTTACAAGGTTTAAGGAGGCATAAGTAAGAAATCAGTAGAAAAGTGCAAGGAAAACTATTTCTCCATGATTTGTTGTCGAAATGGAAGGACTGAGGTTTCTGTAAGGCCCTTACTTAGGTTCGACTCAGTTAAATTTTCTACTCAATACAAGTATTATTTCTGTTTTACATGCTCACATAGGATGGAAAAAGAAATAAGGATCTTAAGTTTTACAAGATTCATTTTAGACATTAATCAAAACATTTCTAACTGGAAGTGGCCTGAGGAGAAGAAAATAACTGAGCAGGCAAGGCAGCTTAGTGCAAGTTAAGAGCCTGGACTCATTAGGCAGAAGAGAACTTTATCTGTCACTGGAGGTCTGTAATAACGTCTTAAACATATGCCAGGGATGGACAACTGTAGATGACCATGACGCTTCTCTCCCTCTCTTTTTGCTGTGATTAAAGGCATTCCAAAGGAAAAAAAACTGCCTGCAAATGCAACACCCTCCCATTGGTTTGTGGAGTCAGGCACTTGAATCAAAGCCTCTAACACATCAGATGTTAGTGATGTTTGTGAAGATCACTATCTGTATCTTTTATCTTTGTTTCTAACAGCTGTAATCATAATTAAATTTCAGCATTGCTGTTGTGGTTCATGCTTGAGCTTCTTGCTTTGCAGTGGCATAGCTGAGACACTGATCAGTCTCTGGAGCTGTTAATTAAAGGATGAACATTCATGGCAGAGAACTGCAAAGAAAAGTTGTGGGACACTAAGTGCTAAAAGAAAATGCAGGCATTTATCAAGAGAAGCAGTAGGAGCATGGAGAAAATCCTCCCAATGAGTAAACATGACAAAAAGGAACTTCAGCAAATGCAACTATGAAAAAGAAATGCTAGTGTTGCCTCTCCAGGCTGAGGCACTGGTGCCTGCTGGGGTGGGGGCTCTGCTCCACCAAAACCCTAGCCGTAAAGGTGGCCTGCGCCTGCTTGGAAGCATGAAAGTTACTGAGCAAAAGAAAATGTTCTGCTGCAAAATACTGACAGAGCAAGGCCTGGCAACTTGGAACTGCGAGCTGGGGACTAGGCCTGGGAAGCAGAAACACTCCTCGAGAGGTAGCTGGCATCTCTGAAGTACAGCTGGGTACCTAGAAACCAGAGATATCCTGAGATACTATTGATAAGCCCCAAAACAAGAAACCATAACAACTTAACTGTCTGAAAAAGTGGAATCAGACTGGGAAAATAAAGTGGGTCTAAAGGAACAGGTGGAAAATCACAGTTAACAGCATCTGTTGGCTGCTCAAGGTGGGGATGTTGTACACCCTCTTATGCCTCTATGATCTAAGAGGAACTTAATTTTTATCTAAAATGAAGCCTTCTGTCTAAAACTTCCCACGTTGCGTGTGTTTTTAATTTCTTAAATAGGTTGAATCCTGCACAAACTTTCCTGCACAAACTTTCCTGCACAAACTTTCTATGGGCACTTGGATGCTCCCTGGGGATGCCTTGCTGATTCTGGGCTCAGTGACACAGATCATCTCCAAAGTGAGGCTCTGTCTATTTATCTTATTGGACCCCCTTTAGGCCCAGTTTTGAGGGTTTGCCTTCCCACCTCTGTGATGGCTGGGTTTCCCTCTGGGATCAGTTTGTCTCCTCCTTGGGACGGCTTGGCCCCTTCTGGAATCTGCCTAATTCACTTGGTACCAGCCAGTATTATATACCTGTATAAGTACTTGATCGTAAGTATATCTGCTGCTATATTGCTGACAAGTTGCTTCACTAATAGTTTTGGAGTAACTTGCGATAACATATGCTACTTGGTTTTTGCTATGCCATTCATTGCTGTTATTATTAACTGCTGCTATACTAATGATTGATACTATATTTATTGATTGCTGATCCTCATTTGTAATAGCTTGATATATGCACATACTCACTTCATTAATCATAGATATACTTGCTATTGGTGATTTCTGTGGTATTTGTGCTAATCTAGTATAAGGTAGAGAACTTTAGAGGATAAAAGCCTCTGTGTCCTTGCGTACTATGGAGTCCTACAAACAATGGCCACAATCTCCACCCAGACTCAAGCCAAGCACCTTACATATTCTGATGACTGACATTCCCAGTCATCTGCTTAGTTTCCCTAAGTGCAATCCATGATACCATTCGGAATACAAGTCAGCCTAAAGGTAAGCATTTGACAGAGTGTTCTGCTGTAAAAATCAATAGCTTCTCACCAACAGACAGGATCATGTAGGAGGTTAAAGGAAGGGAAAATACACCTGCATTAATCAAATGGCTTGTCATCCACTAAAGATGTTTGAGAACAGGCTGCTCTGTTCATTCAGATGTGTGGTGTTGCAGGGTTTGGCTGCTGAGCACACAGCTGCTCACAAGACCAGCTGCAGCTGAAGAAGCTGTATTAGAAAATTAGTATTTACCAAGTTTGACCAGTTTAAAATTTTAACTTCATCATACATGAATTTATACATAAATTTTAGCTTCTCCAAATGAGTTTTGTTTTGATGTATGTGGACATTGGCTAGATAATAAATATGAATAATATAGATATATATAGTTTGGTGGAGTAACATAACTCATGGTGCTACCAGGAGTAATTTCTGTGGCTCATAAATAAGTGACTTACAGTTTCAGCGTTAAATCAATGGAGGTACACATCAAACTACCTTGCCCTTCTATGTTTCCTTCCCTATTTTCAGTCACCTGATTAACTAAAACTATCAACTACAGTCTGGTTTAATATGACAAAGTACCTGCTGTATGTCTCTTCAGGCCCACCTACATGCCTGCTGTGAATGTATCTATCTGCTTTAGAGAGTCATGAATAAAGAGCTGAAACAAAACCAAACCAAGTAACTCTGTTGCATGAAGCTTCAGTTGCCTAAACATCCTCTCTTTAGAAAAGCTATTGCAGAATGGCCTCCCTGCCATTAACTTGTGTCCTGGTTTCAGCCAGGATACAGTTAATTTTCTTCCTAGTAGCTGGTGCAGTGCTGTGTTTTGGCTTTAGTCTGAGAACAGTGCCGGTAACACATCAATGTTTTACTTGTTGCTAAGTAGCACTTACCCTGATCAAGGACGTTTCAGTCTCTCATGCTCTGCCAGTGAGGAGGGGCACTGGAAGCCAGGAGGAAGCAGAGACAGAACACCTGACCCAAACTAGGCAAAAGGGTATTCCATACCACAGTCATGCCCTGTATATAAACTGGGGGCAGTCACCCGGAAGAGCAGATCGCTGTCAGGGATGGCCTGGGTAGCAGCCAGCAGGTGGTAAGCAATTGTACTGTGTATCACTTGTGCTTATTGGGTTATATTTCTCTCTCACCCACTCCTTCACATTATTATTATTAGTAGTAGTAGTAGTAATAGTAGTAGCAATATATTTTACTTTATTTCAATTATTAAACTGTTCTTATCTCAACCCATGGGTTCTACCTTTTTTCTGATTCTCCTCCCCATCCCACCAGGGGCGTGGAGTGTGAGCAAGCAGTGGCGTGGTGCTTAGTTGCCAGCTGCAGTTAAACCAAGACAGCATGCAAGATCTTTACCGCCGTAAGACAGCCCCCCCTTACATGCCCAATTCAAAATATAAATGCACCCTGTGTTTCATGGTATATCAGTCTGAGTACAATGAGTTCATGTTGCCTCTGAAGTTGTTGACAGAAGACATTACAACAGGCAGGGTAGGTGAGGATTTACAGTTACCTTACTGCATTTGGAAATGCTAGGGACAAATTTTCATAGGCTGTAACAGAAGAATCACATACCCAAGACACTGTCTGTGTGTGTCATCTTGCATATCTTGGAAGGTATGAAGCAAGTGGGGATAAAAACACCTTCAAATGAAACAATTCTTTTATGAGTATGCTCAGGTACAGATGAATACAGCAGAAAATTTGATATGTGATTGATGCAATAAAATTTCCTCTCCAAGACAACTTAGGCTGAAAGAAAGACTATTATTAATCTGCCCACAGTATTATCTTGCCTCCATAATCCGTATAATATTATTAATATAATTGCAAATCTCACTTCTTTTACTTGGGGCTTACATTATCTCTGCAATGTAACAGCTGTAATTTGATTTGGGAGCTTTTTATTGCAATTGAGGTAACCTTTAGAAAATCGTTCATATCTTTATAGATTAAAACAATAACTGTCCTGCTTTCTTATCTTCTGTTCTGTCTTCTATGCAGATGGTGCCTTTTCTTGTGAAGGTCAAGTCAATATAATGATTTTAAATATTTGTGGAAAAACTGACTGATGACTTTTTTCCTAGATGTTCTGCTGAAATAACATTATTTTTTTAATAGATGCAAATGTTTTTTTTCCAGAGAGCACTCTCTGAAAGCTGCGAGCTGTATTACATCAGAACCACAGGGCTCTGTGTAGGCACATCCTTCTGAAGCAGAATCACGCACAGAGTAGGAAGTAACTGGGTTTAGTAGTAATGTCGCTAAACATGATGTTCGTGTCACTAAACATATTCAGGTCATGTTTTCCAGATATTCACAGAATTGTTATCACAGAATACAAGCTAAATAAGAAATATCTGAGAGATTTCATATGGATAGTCTGGTTAAATGCACATGCACATGCTAAAGCAGTTGAACCATCTCACTGTAATCAGGGAGTATGTCCTTCAGTTAAATTTGTACAAATGTCTTTGCTGGAACAGACTGTGGATCTGATCCTGTATTGCAAAGTAAAAGCCAAATCTCCCATTAAGTCAGGGTTATTCCAGCAATGGTTTAATTCTAATTCTCAGTGAACAGGAAACCACAGGAGAATGGAGAAATAGGAGAAAAAAACCCTCAAACATCTCCACACAATTGCCAAGGTTACACTGACCCCTCTATAACAAGTCTGTATGTTGCATTACTTGATGCCAGTGACTGGGAAATACCAGTTTTTGTACAGTATATAGTTGTTCTGCATGTTGTATTTTCTTTCCCCTGTAAGTGGAAGGAAAAAAGACTGTCATGTCTTCCAGTTTTCGGGAACAATATAATAACTGCCTTTTCCTGTAGCATCTGTTTCCTAGGAGTAAAGGTGACAGCGTGACACTAAGGAGGTAGTGTTTGAGTACAGTTGGGCTGTGTCCTTTCCAAACTCAGAGACTGGGGCACCCCACTGGTACTGGACACCCACAAGCACTGATGGCCATGGACAGAGAAGATGCTGGAGCATCTGCAGCACAGTGAAGTGTAGATATGCAGTTATCCACATTACCCCACAGATGTAGTTCCTATTGGAGACACTTAATCTCCCTTATTAGTGCATGATTTGTCTTGAAAACTCCCCAGGTGCCCAGAGGGTGCAACTCTGCAAATGCCCAGAATGGATTAGTACTGCCAGTGCTGAACATCCTGGGCACCCTAACCGGACATACGTTTTTCCTACCTGAGACCAAAAATCAGACCAAGCCTCTTAAGGAACTCAGTCCAGAATTTCTGCCAGCATACTTGGCTGGTGGCAGCAGGACCACCCTACAGGAAACACAGTTGTGGCCACAACCTTCTTTTGAAGGTTTTAGACCAGGATGTACTTTTATGGTTTTGTCTTTTTTTTTTTTTTACTTCTTAAAGTTGTGTCACTCTGAAGGGGAAGAGAGGAGGGTATCCTAGCCTAAACAAATCAGCACTCCAGTGAAGAGTGCACCTACTTGAGAGAGGGAAGGAGGCTGTGATTTCTCTCTTTCCTTCCTATTGTTTGTACATTTTGTCTGTAATTCTTTTGTTTAAGACACATAGCAGTTCTTGGACGAGGAACTGGAACCAAGGATTATCCAGTTCATACCTGGGTGTACAGCTTACAGAGCAAATTACACCCTTAAAGTCTTTCTTGCTTGTTCTCCAGTCAAATGAACCCTCAAATTTTTCTTTAGTAGTGAGGATCAACTTCCAAGGAAACATAATCAACATGACTTCACTTAAGATGCATTGAAGACTGCAGTAAAAACATTAGGAAGAAGAAGAAATAAGTACTAGTAATAGAGCCTGCTGAACTGCAGCAACAAAACTGAGTATATACTTGGGCTGGCATTTCCTAAAATGTCAAGTTGTAGGCTTACTAGTTGGCAGGTGCACAAGGGGCAGAAAGAAATACTTCTGATAGTCTATTAGTCATCCATTTTCCATGATATTTAAATAAAAGATAGGAGAAATTAAATGAACAGGAGCGCGCACAAGTGGAAAATGTATTTTCTCTCTTAATTGATTTGGCTGACTGAATAGCGGTGTTTTTCAGCATCAGAAACACAAATGGCTGTTGATGGGAATCATTATGTCTATGCTTGCACTTCCTTCCAGTGGAAACTGCTATTAAGATGTAAGTGCCTACAGAAGTAATGCTTTTAACCTCCCCCTGCTACAGCATTTTATCATTATGAATTCCATTTCAGCATAGTGAGCTGAACAAGGTGCACAGATGAACTGGGATACAATTTACTTTTGTACAGCTAATACATTCCTAATTACACCTGAATAAATATTGAAAGAGGAATTTCTAATAACATTAACCATTACTCTCTTTTAAATGTGTTTTGCTGCAGGACTGTAATCACAATTTCAAGTATAATGAGGCAGAAAAAAGGGGTTTTATTATTTTTAGCTTTCTGTAGAGTGGTGAAAATAGTAAGTATTTTTTAGCTGTTTCCCTACAAGAGGCTAATGCAAACATCCAGTAATGTGGAAGTTTCTGCCATTAATAATAAAGTCATCCTGATGAGCTTACAGACCTGAATTAACTTATTTTATTCTGCAAAAGCTGTAGAAAATTTAAAATCTCTGCAGAGGTGTTCTATATGTCTATATAGAAAAACTGTATAGATGTTGTCCTGCCTGTTCATTAGGGAGCTGGAAAAGGATGAACTTTCTAAAACTGGGTACTAATATAAGCTGGTCCCAGACTGGGAGCTCTTGTCCCTTTTGAACCTACCTGCTGCTGTTGATCTTCTCTGGCCAGCCACTCTCCTACCTTCCCCAAGATCACACACCCCAGGCATTCCCCAGCTTGGCACATCTCTGCAGCAGGGACTCACTTTGCACAGCTATTTGCCCTCAGCCAAGGTCACCACTGCCAGAACGAGCATTTGGAGCTTTTCTGTTGTCCAAATGGGAATTTGCAGCTGAGGATAGCGCGAGGAAGGAGAGTGTATCTGTCTTCCCACACCTTAGAGAAGTCATAGCAGAAGAGAGCTGGCATAAATGAGAGAACTAAGGAAGGAAAATGTGATTTGTTTTCTTAATGAAGCATAAGTGATAAAAGTTGAAGGAGAGAAAACTGGGCCACTAATAGGGAAATGTCATTAGTCTCATAAAGAGCTGCTCACTTAAGCCTGGGTTTGTGGTCCAAGGGCTGTTGCATCTGCATACAGATTGATGCATGCTTGCCCAGGAGATTATCTGGTAGGTTTTAAAAAAGACTTCTAAAAGCCAAGTACTAATTTATGACAGTAAAAATCTCAGAGAAATTATTACAGCCTTAAATAGAGTATAATCTGATCATTTGTATGTCTTTTATCTTATCTTAGAATTCAGATTCATCTTTTTGTGATAGATATCACAATCCTCAATACGCTTACATTGAAAAGTAGGGGATGTTAGGGCTGCTGACACAAGTCCTGTTTCAAGTTTCTTGTCAAGTCACAAAAACAGAGCCCAAGTCCTCAAATATTAGTGGTATAATTCTTTTGAATAGTTCTCAGATACACTTTTAGCTGTATCCAACAATAATTATAGAGAGCAGGAGGATGGGAGGGAGGAGCAGAAAAGGGAATCTTGTCTATAAAAGGAACCTGGTCCCTCTGGCGTTTTCCTAGCTCCGGCTGCCATCTAGTGTTTTGCCGGGCATGGTGACGTGCATGGCTTATTTGAGCCTGTGTGAATCTCCAAGACTGAATTCTGCCTCCGAGATTGAATTCTGCCTCTCCGAAGGGAGGAATATTTGGCACAGCAAGTTGAGGATGAGCTCCTATGAAATTAGTTCTCAAGTATTTGAGGTAGTGTCACATTCTCCGAATTAACTGTTTTACATGGTTGTGAGTGTGTACCTTCAACTCTGCTGAGTTAAAGACAGACATAACAAAACATAAACCCTTCACTGTAGAAACAGGGGTAGACTTCTGTTCTTCCCTGCTGCTGTGGTACAGTAGCTGCGGTTGCATTCTGCACTTATTTTCCTTTCACTTCAGTGGGTGTACAGAAGGCCTGAGTCCTAACTGAAGCAACACTGGTGTAGAGAGAATCATCCCAGTGTAAAAACCATCACTGCCAACTATGCAAAACAAGAATAAGTATGACACACAATGTATAAACTCAGACTAATGTAGCAGTCATCAACAAGCAATAAGCTTCTGGAACAGAATATATATACACGCCGTCTTTTTCAGCACTTTACTAGCTTAAATTGTGTTAGGAAATTATTTCTGCTCTGTTGTGGAAGATCGAATCCATCCTCCTCAAACAGGCAAGAGGCAAGAGTTTATAGCTCTAATACAGTGACATAATGCCCTCTCTGCTGAGTTCAGTCCTCCAGTTTGTTCATTCTGATTGTCACATATGGCTTTGTAGCATGTTAGATTTTGCCTTGTTTTAGCAGGTAGACAGTGGACAGCAGGCAGAGAAGACATTTCAGAAGCTCCTGCTGATCTTT
>WYDI02040554.1:17406-36643 GCA_009867235.2 Psittacus erithacus
TAGATTTTGCCTTGTTTTAGCAGGTAGACAGTGGACAGCAGGCAGAGAAGACATTTCAGAAGCTCCTGCTGATCTTTCAGAAGCTCCTGCTGATCTTTGTATGAGGACTGTAGATACTAAAGAGTGATGGGTCAGACCACATTCACTGTCCCTTTGCTGTGGACAAGCAATAATCCAGAGATTGAATGGATTATACTATCCAGATTTGGCTGACTCTTGCTCTGGCAGATACTCTTGAAGTATTACATCACTGACAATACCCTTTTGATGCCTGGAGTTTGTGCAAACAAAAGAAGCTATGCCAACTGCTGTAGATCCCAAAACAATGTGTTCTTGAAGAGTTGGCTGTCAGCACTTTAGAAACAAGACCAGACTTGTGAAGCAATTACTTCACTCACAGGTAATAAATAGAGCTGAATTAGCAGCTGGCTTTGAGAGGACAGGAAGGACAAGAAAAGAAAGAGATGTCCCTTATTTAGATTGCTTTATACTGAGATAGTAAATTGATGTTTTATATCTAGTCAGAATGTCTAGTTCATGCTGAGGCATCAGAGTATGCAGAACTAAAATCATAGCTTTGGGTCATAATGAGGAATAATCTATTTCACTGCGGGTTTCCCACCAGGTTGCTTAACAGGGCTGGATGAGAACCTGAAGCCTTTAATGACTGTCTTTGGCAGTATTTCATTCTGGGAAAAGCCCTGATGGATTGAATCTATGGAAAATCCTGCTTTGAAGAAGCAACCAAGCTTTGCAGGTTGTCATAGCAAACAATTACAAACTATCAGCAAATTAATGAAGAGGGCTAGCAAACAGGGATGGTAGGTGGTAGTCTACTAATAGCCACGATGATAGACTAAGGCTACCTCCCCTTTTTCATGCATACCAGCACTAAAAATCAGTATTGCCTATTTTGCAGTATTGATTGCTTTAGTCTTGGGCTAAAAATCAGCACATCTACTCCAAAGACCTTCGTTAAAAACAGCAATAGGCTCTGTAGCAACCATAGTGATATTGACCATTCAGTCAAATTCTCAAAGTAAAAGGAAGGAGCTGGTTAAATTTGCTCATAATGATCCTTTCATTTCCAACAGTTACTTCTCACAATTTTTCGCTTGCTCCAGTTGCTGAATCTGTACTGATGTCTTCCTTCTAGCACTTTTAAATTTGGTGAGATTCAAACCATAGCAAACTTTGCCATCAGAAGTCATGAGTTAGTCACTGAAAAGCTGTGTAAGAAAGCTTCCTGTGTACTTAACTGTTGATGTCTTCATGAGGAATATTTGTGATCTGAATTTGACAGTCTATCTGTTCATTCTGTGGTAACCAGTATTCTTTTCTGATTAGCTTTTGCTGGGCAATGAGACATCTTGTAAATATATAAACTTATCATAAATTGTAAATAAAAAAATAAGTATCTCAGATGATTGTCACTGCATCTTACGAAGCAAAAAACCAAATATTATTTTTCTGAACATTCAGGAACTACCTTTCATATATAATCTTTCAAAAACATTTTGATTACACAGCAATAATAACTTCTCTGTCTTACTAGAAAAACAGATTACTACACAAATTTGCCAAAATTGCAGGCTAGCACAGAACAATAAAGAAAATGCCTTTAAATTGTATAATTGCACATTGGTGTCCTTTCACATGATGAAAGAAGTAGCCAATATGAGATGAATACCTGAGAAGATAATGATTAGCAAAGCAGCAAACAACAGAGATTTTTGATCCCCCTGAAAGTGAGACAAATTAAAAACAAAGCAGACAACTGATAAAAGCTACATTTATGGAGTGAAAAAAAAAAAAAAAAAGCTGATATCCAATGCAAATAGTGAGAGGGCCAAGATGGGAAATTCATATACATTTCTCCTTGAAGACCACTATCAGGAAAGCTAACAGCAAGAAACCCACATGCTTCAATCAGCTCATGGGCCTTCAAAATGAATCACAGCTAATATAGCCCGTAAAGTTTGAGTTCTGAGGTTGAAGATGATTAAGGCACCATGCTCACATTGAAAGGTGTTGAAATCTTCACTCTAAAAAACTCCTGCAGGTGTACACATAAACCCACTTATCTGAAGGCACAATGGTTTTATGATCTATGTACATCAAGAAAAAAGTGCTGAAGTCAGGAAAAGTCTAAAGCTCACAAACCCAGCTTGCTGGGATGCAGCACTGTACTCTGATGGATATTACAAAAGGAAGCGTATCTGAAGCCGCTGCTGCTAAAGCATATTTATTTCAAGTGTGTTCTCCCACCTCAAGTATTTTTAGACATGTCTCCATCTCACAAATAAATAAGTTTTAAAAAGTTATGCAGAATTTGTTATACAAAAGCAACAGAAATGGTACAGGTAACATACTTCTCAAGAAATAATTATGGTCCCACCTCATTTGCAGCAATAAAGTTACAGTGAAATACTCAAAAACTTTTCTATTCTTGTCAATGGGAATTTAAAAAGTACAATTAACCTAAGTCTGTCTGTTTTACAAGACCATTAACTAGCTGATGTCAGTGTTACTCATCTGACATCAACTTCAAATTAAGTATTTCTACAAAATATGCAAAAATCAACTGATAAAAAGGACTGAAATTTATAAGATGAGATCTGTTAAAACTTCAAGATAGAGAACACCATTTTCCAAAATAAAAACAGAAGTACAAAGCCAGGTTTTCCAAAGCACTGCTGTGTCTTGACTGGACCACCAATGAGACAGCTTTCTTTAGGAAACTTTAGACGCGGAAAAGATCTGTCTGAAAACCTATCTAAGTTAAGCCTTTTTTTTTTTTTTAAAGTGCATTAATTATTTGAACAGTACTTTTAATAATCTTAAATACAAAAGATTAAAGAACCAGTATAGTTTTCAAAGTTCAGAACAACTAACACCAAGAATGAAATTACTAATATTTCTTGGATTTATAAACCCTTTAGGTTTAGATATGCATCTTCTTTTGTGCCTGTACACTCTGTAACACAGGGGAAACCTGACCCTGGTTGGTCACTGCTTTCATAAGTTACAGAAAATTATGTAAAAAATCTGGACTATGGGCTTATTTTTTTGCCAGCAGTTTAAAGAAAACTCTTTTAGACTGTAATGCTTCCTTAGACTTTAAAACACACTCATCCATAAGAAACCCAAGCAAAATTAACACAAATTATAACTGCTGAGAATAAAATAGAGGACCTAGTATCAGCTGATACCAATGGTCAAATGCAAATCCTAATTCATCTGAATTGAAATTAAGTCCATCTGGTGATAGAAGGTATGCTCAGAATTTATTTCTGGAAGATACAAATTTTCTGCCACAATAAATATTATTTTTGCAATTGCAATGAATTTGCAAGCACGCCGGCCACTTCAGAGGCTAAAGAAGTGACTGTGTTCATCTACCATGACTACAAAAACAATGACAGCTAAGTAATAAAGGCTTAAAATTAGAGTGAAAACTACAAACAACTAAAAAAAAGTTTGGAAATGTGTGGACTACCTCTACAAAAACTGTAGCAAGGTAAGGAAACGGATACAATAATGACACTGAAGAAAACAACAGACAAGTTAGAGAAAGACTGGTTGAACAGCAATATCTTCCTTAATCTTTCTGAGTTCAGGATCTGATGTGATGATGTGGTGTTAAGACAGTGAATTTCGGTTTGTCACTGACAGAACTAGATATTTTTATTTATCTACACATCAGAGAAACTCTTGCTATGCCATCCACTGCAGTATAAAACTTGAAAATCTTAGTAGTACATATTTGCTTCTTTTTATAGATCTTTATGTGACTGTGATGTTAAATAAAATATTTAACAGTAAAAGCTAACTTAGAACATTGATCCAACCTCAAAACACTACATAGCAGTCACGCCAATACTCAAAGACTACCATCTATTTATCTTTTTCATCAGGTTCAAGGTGCAGAACAACCACCACATGGGACTATGAGACACTATATGATTACATTTAAGGTGTAGCTTTGGCATTCAGTTAGTTGCATCATCCCTTTTCAGAGGAATTACTTGAAGTGCTTTGGCTATTCGCTCTCCTATAGCTTGACTGCTTGCTGCAATTATTCTTCGAGACATCAAATCAAACGGTCCACCTAGAAATCAAAGCAAGCAAAGTAACCAGTTTGTATCTAGATAAAATTTAAAAGTTAGTAAGAAAATGAGCACTGAACAAAAACAAAAAAATCAAGCGTAAATGATACTTTACTATTTAGGACCAAGTTCTGCCCCTGGAGAAAAATGCATTTAACACAACAGGTACCTCGTATGAGCCACATTTAAATTCTCGTCAGTGTTTGCTTACTACCTTTTTTCACTCTTCTAGGTGCTCAGCAAAGGGACTAAAGGTTGTCACGTAGCTTAAGAACATACAATTGACTCTTAGTCTATTAACTGTATGGGAACTCCGTTCAGTAGCAGTAACTTGGAAAGAGGATTGGAAAACCTATTTGCTTTCTCATTTTAGCTATGTTTTGCTCCCAATTAGCTATTTAGAAGGTAATTTAAAAGCTAAACTTGCATGCAGTGTATTTACCTGACACATCCAGCAGTACTCCGCCTGCTTCAGTAATAATGATTCCAGCCCCTGCCATGTCCCAGCAGTGAATCCCCATTTCATAATAGGCATCAGCTCCACCCGTTGCCACAAGGCACATGTTCACAGCTGCTGTACCAACGGCTCTAATCCTAAAGGAGAAAGATGATTCTTTAAACTGAGAACAGCTTGTCCGAAAGCCACAATGCCCGTGTACACTGCACCAAGAACGCAGAAGCACTGCATGCAAAGTGAACTGAGCTAGACAAAACATGACAGATATAAAAATGTGATGCAGCAAAACAAAAAACTAGGAATGAAGTCTTGCTTGAGTAGCTTGCAAAGTTCCCCAAATATAGACAATTTCCAGAAATCAATTTATGTATTCTGTTAAACAATTTTGGTTTAAAGTGAAAAGACATCTTAAACAACTTCTTAACCTGAAACATATTATGGAAGATAGCTACCCGTGGAACAGTAACAGATACTCTGCTTTTGAATACAAGAATTCAATTGGAGTGTACACTGCTCTCAGTGCTGAAAAAACAGTTACTTCAGTTTCTCTGGTGATGCTCAGCAGGCATCCCTGACTTACAAAAAACCCTAATAGCAGTAATCACAAAAAATAAATTACACAGCATAAATTTGGTCTAAATTTGGATAACCTCATCAAAACCCTTGTGCTACAAATCCCAGTTTCTTCTGGAAATGCTGGCACACTTAGTAAGTGTGACTTGTACAAATAATTGCAGTTATTTCAATTATCAGTAAAATGCACATTAAATTGTAACCTGATAGAAGCTAAGTTACTGCAAGAAGCAACTAAATTAATTCCAATTTCAATTTATTGTTTCTAAATAAAACACTGAAGTTAAACTGACAACACACCTAAAATGTATTCCCTACTTACAATTTAGGATATATTCTTGAATGACATCAGAAGACTTTTTGGAAGTAGAAAAAAAAAAAATCTACACATTAAGTGTCAAAACAAGACACCTGAAAATATCAGCATAAAAGTACAACCCCTCATAGATCAGAAATGTGAGCAGCATTGAAAGTAGCCAAGAAACTGTCTATGAAACCAGTTTTAGATATAAAATGGTTTGTGGAAATGTAGGCTTTGGTTACATTTCTGGAGGAGAGGAAGCAGGGAATATAACCAAATTAAGAGCAGTTTATGGGCAGTTTCAACTACTTGGACAAATTAAAATTTTATAGTGTTGAAAGAGAAAAGGGAGATCTATGATTGCCTTCTGACACATATTAAAAACCCCAATGATTTTCATTACTACAGGAAAAGGAACCTAAGAAATGTAACACAGCTTCTATTTATCCAGCTTTACTCTTTGTGGGTTTTGGGGCGGGGGGGTGGGGGAGGGAGTTGAGAGGGAGGAAGTACAAAATTGTATTTCATTTTTTAACTAGTAAATGCAATGCTTTTTAGTCCTACAAAATCAAACGTGCTTTGCTTCTCAATACTGGTTCTTTGGATTCTCTAATATATGTCCCAGCTTGAAAAAGTTAAACACTTACTAGAGTTCCTCTGCAGAAGCTATTAGATGAACACATTTCAGTCATATTTCACATTTAAGGTGTAACACAACCAATCCTTCCTAAAGATGATCACATTTACAATATTAACACTATCAGCAAGTATGAAAAATGGGGAATATCTTACCCATGAATAGGAATACTGAGAAGCCTTTCCATGTTAGAAAGAATTATCTTCATAGCTTCTGGATCACGATTTGATCCCAATTCCGTTACTAAAAGGGATTTTGTAATGTCTGAAAAAGAAATAAAACCTCACTTTTCAAACAGCACAACTTACATAGTAAACATAATCAGCAGATTTTACTTTTTTTCCTACAAGACAGATTAATAGGTATTTTAATATAAATATTGCACATACTGAATGTAAAAGAATCTCTTTTTACATGCAAAATAGCAGGTAAAAAAATACAGCAAATAAAGCATGATCTGGTTAAATTCTGCATCTACATTAATCAGTGTCATCAGTAAATAAAATTCTATTGCTATAAAATAGACCTTTTAAGGTCCTCAGATCTTTAAGGTCCCACTTTAAGACCGTATTTTACTTCACATAGGGTAGTAAGTCTACAAGAGTGATACTGATTCAAACCAGGAGTTCACACCCGGAAGAAGTCAAATTGCTTGGTAGATTTGTTACGGACTCTTAAAGAACAATCACAGAAGGATTATAGACATACAAGGAATTAAAACCAACCAACTAAAGAACCACAACACACAGGTAATAAAATCTTAAGTTACTGAGTCCTGATTCTGCAAAGAACATAAATGCCGTTTGTCAAAGCCAAACAACCCATGGCCAAAACCAGGCTCTTTGCAAAACAAAACTATGAGCTACCAGCTTACCTTTTTGGCCTGATACTTGAAGCTTCTGACCATTGCAAAATGCACCTTTTCCTTTTCTGGCAGTATACATCTTGTCTTCTACACAACTATAAACAATTCCAAACTCTATCTGCAAGAAAAAGTAAAAGTACCTTGGCATTTTTTCCCTTTCTTCCTATTTACTGTGAAAATACATGTCTTAGTTATAGTTAGCAACAAGGAATTAATTTGGGTTTGATTTACTAGATATTAAGTAATAAAAAGTATACCTTTTTGTTTACAACAAAGCCAATTGAAACTGCCACAAATGGAAACCTACAAAACAAAACATTTCACTAATTTACAGTGAGATACTATGCTTCTTTCATTACCATGCTTACTTTTAATGAAAACAATATTCAGTTAAATGTAATGTATATTTCAAGAAGAAACCTGGACTACATAGGAAATACTAGTTTTCTGGAATTTGCACAATTTGCTATGAAAATAGACCAAACAACACCAATTTTCATTTAAAATATGCACTTTTCCACCCACTGAAACTAAGCCTGTTACAGCTTAGAGACTGCCATCCCTGTTACAACTCTTATTATCTCTGAGACTGACATTTTCTAGCCAAAAAATACAAGCAAACCTCTGTGCTAACCATGTGCTAGCTACTAACCACACTCACAAGGAACAAGCTAGCCAAAATGGTCTTGTCAAAAAAAACAAGTCAGCTTTCCCCCCACCTCCACCTTCCTACACCAAAACAGTACGAAAGGGACTGGAGCAAGAAGGAAAGATGCATGGGGAAGAGTGAAGGCAATGGGAGTGTATGGGACAGGGTGGGTTGCATCCCAGTCTGAGTTTTTAGCAATCAATCGCTTATTATTTTTACCCTTCAAAATCTGCAAACATTCCAAAACATTTGCTTTAATTACTAGCTGCAAAAAATAGAGGCTTTGAAGTCTGTAAATCCAGCAGAATAGGTTATTTTCTTACAGCTTTTGAACATGTTATTTAGTAGGATTCATCATCTGTTTAAAGCTGTGGTGCACCCAGTAGTAGTCATTTCAAACTTGGAGTCAAGTACACTCAGAAAATCTCATCAGGGCCAAAATCTATCATGTTTTAGATAGAAGGAATAGGGAGTCAGCATTACACTGAAAATCCCTTCCTCATCCTCCTGCAAAATACCACTAGATAATTACTGGTAACATTCTGCTTTCTTTCATGGTAGCAGCTCCTAGATCTCAATGAATTTTGAAATTTCTTAGCAATCAGCACTTGAAGCTGTTATCACCCGTCTGAAGATGATGCAACTCTTAATTATGACTCTTGCTGCTTTACTGTTAAAAACTGCCCATCTATATTTGGCACCTGAGCTAAAGGCTGCTGACCCCTGCTATGTAGTATAGGCCTCTCATGGAACAACTGCTGTTGGTTACAGAGGGAGGCTATGATAGTTCTTACAGAAATACAAAAATGATTATAAAAAATGACCCACAGCTCTTAATAAAGCAAAATAACAACTTGTAACTACTAACAAGTTCAGAATATCTCTTTTAAAGCAATTTAGAAGTGAGAAAAACTGTACTTTCATAGAACTGGAGAAAGAAAAAAGGTTGAAGTTGCTAACAAAGAAATGAAAGGTGGACCTGTGTACGAAGTTGGTAGTTCCATCAATAGGGTCTATAATCCATGTGGGGTTATCTGTCAAAATGCTGCCCTCTCCAGCTGCAACAGATTCTTCTCCAATGAAGCTAGAGTAGCAAACACATTTCAAGGATACAAAAAAATTAAAATGTCTGCATTGCAACACTGTCCTTGAAAGCAAAGTTCTTAAAGTGAGATGCAGGTTTTTGTACCACCAGTGATCAAATGTAAAAAGCTGAGAAATACACCATTTATCTGGAAAACACCAAGCACATCTGACCAAGTTTTCACCAATATTTATGATGTCAGAGATAAGCACAGTATGCAGGAAAGAGAACTTTACATTCTAATATCCATTACTGAAATTCAGCATTCAGAACATAGAAGTTTTCATCAATATTTCCAGTAACAGCATCATCAAATTTTGGTCAGAATATTTATAGCTGTTTACACCTTTCAGTTTATTTGTGCTACAAAACACTACTCTTTAGCTTGTGTTTTAACCGAAGAAAGCCTTTGTGGTCATACACATCTGGTTAGACCACTGCAGTAACAGTTAAATTTGTACTCTGATTTCAGTCTAAGTATGACAGAAAGTTGTTATTCTCAAAACTGTTTAGTTTTACAGGCATTACAAAATGGTAAAGTGCTAAAGGGATAAAATCCAAACCAGAACTCCTTCTGAAGGACACAGCAGAGTACATACTCAACCCAAAGGCCACACAAGGCACAGTGCTACAGGAACCCAAATTTCACAGTTTCAGCTGTACACGAAAGTGTTCATTTTCAACTGCAACATGTGGATGAGCCTAAGTAGGTGGAACTCTTTTCTGTGCCTTTTGCATGTTTTTTAATTTATCACGTATTACTCAACCCATGAAAACACATGCTTTCCTCCACAAACATGTAAAATCAGAACTGCTGAGAGTAAACAAATAAGGTCTCTTTAATATTGATTAGGGGGTTTATGATTAACTATGGAAGTGAAGATGATTGCTCAGAAATAAACAGCATGTGACAAATCATCACAAAGATAAGAGAGAGACTGAACAGTTGCTTAGGTAGATGCACAATTCATTAGAAGTTCAACACCAATATGTCTAATGTGATTATCAATTATGTAACAAAAAGAAGCTGAAATCCTAAACCTTTATCATTTATCAATATCACAGAAACTGTTATGTCAAGGTCATTCCACAAGTCTGTATGCTTACACTAATTTAATTGGGTTACTGACATTTTGCATCACATCAGTTGTTCCAGATCTGTGCAGATTTATTACATTTCACATATACAGCTACAGTAATAAAGTCTTGAAGAAAACATAAGAAAAACTAGCAAGCCCACTTTAAGGAAACTGTATTAAACTTGAGCCATTATGTCAAAATGGGAAGGAAAGTCCCACATATGGCAGTTCTGGGGTAACGGTTGGACTTGATCTTAAAGGTCTCTTCCAACCTAGTTGATTCTATGATTCTGTAAGTAAGTGACATACACACAATCCACCCTTCAAGAACAGATACATTTCAGGAGGGGCAGGGAAAAAAGAAAGGGAAAAGGAATAAAAAAAAAAAAAAAAATGGAAAAAAGTCAGTATTTTGTATGACAGACTTAAAGAATCAGAAGATCCTGTCTTCTTTTAACATGTTTGATGTTCTTAAACTGTATGAGATTTTACAAAGGCACACACATCCTGCACAGACAGCAAAGGCATGTTAATTTCAACAGGCAACAAGAAATTTGGGGGCCACTGTTGATTCTCCAACACAAATGTATTTACAACTGGCACAAGTGGAAGTGACTGTCAGCATATATCTTGGGCGAGGCTAAACTTGTGTCAGTAGACCTTGGGGACACCTTGTCTTCATACTACAGCCCTGGGCAAAATGTCAACCCACAACTCCTCTAAAATACTTAAAATAATGAGGGAAGATTTCTGTAACTTTCGAGCATGCCAATCATAATGAAATTTTAACAAGCAAAATCATAAACTTTCCATTTTCTTCTTCTCCCAGACACCTTTCCCCTGCTTCTATCAAAAGTTTATTGATAAGCTGTACCTGTGAGAAGGATACTTTTCTTTTATCAAAGAAATAATGAAGTTTTCTACTTTTTGATCAGTTTCTGTCACAAGATCTACTGGTGAACTTTTAGTCATAACAGATATTTCTCCTTTGAGTGCTCCACAGACTATCTGTTAAAAAAACAAGAAAGAAAAAAATTATCAATTTATGGAAAATACTAATTTTTCTAAAAACTTGAGCATCATTTTTACTGTAATTTTCTATACGGCACATACAAAACACAAGCAGTGACAAAACCTGGATTTAACTGCAGGAGCTGGGGCTTACCCTTGCATCTATCTCCAGTCCCTACTCAGCACAAAAACTTTAATGGGACATTAAATTTGCATACTATAAAAAGATCCACTGGTACATGAAACCAAACTCTATTTTGTTATGACAAGTTTTACATTTATAAATTTAAGTACCAGAGTTGAATGAAACACTTAAGCCTAAGCTTAAGCCATCTATTTTTAGCCAGACTCTGCATTTATGATTTTAAAACTATCAGAATCAGCTTATGCAAAATCCGTACCTCACAGCCCACAGAAGTATTCTACTATAACATAGAAAGATTTTCTGAGGGAAGACTTTAATGAGGCCATTGCAGGGACAATGTTTACAGATTCTGCAGCTCCAGGGGACAGAATCAGTACATGTGCCATCCTGCCTGGCTGCAACAGCATTCAAATGTAGGAAGCAGAACTATCAAGAACTGAACATTTCATAACCACTCTCACGCTGAAGTTCTGCCAAGATGTGCAAAACTCTTTTATTGTTCTAAGCCCTCTTACATCACAAGTGGGCCAAGTACCACACCGCAAGGGATGCTTCTTACTTATAGAAGAAAAGCAATCTTCATGTAGAGAACATGATACGGTATGTGGTGCCAATAACAAGCCACTGTGTAAAGCTGATTGAGGTGTTTGCAAGAAAGACTGTCAACTGCTTTCAGGTGGTAAAGTAGATAGGTGAAGTGTAGGGGGAAAATCAGAGATCCTCTTTGCTTACCACAATCCAGAATTTATTTTTTTTTTTTTAATCAAATTTAAGGAACAAAAAGATACTCCTTAGTCTTTAAGTGGACTCTGCTTCAAAGTGCAAAGTTGCTTTCTTGAATTAACCAAGCTGTAAACATGAAAGCCACTTCAATCATGAACATCACTGAACAATACTGCTAGTTTATACTTTGCTTGGGTTTTTTTTTGACAAAACACTCCTCAGAAGAATACCTAACATTTAACTCCTTCAAAACCCATGTCTATATATACATACACACACACGGCTCTACAAATAATGTTATTTGTAAGTAGTTTATACTTACCTGCCCGGCTTTCCTTGCTAAGCCAACTGCATAATCCATACATTCTTGCCAAGGATCTGCCATCTTTTTTAAATATATAGCCTACCAAAAGGAGAGATTAACATAAAAATTATGGCTATTTCTAATTTTTTTTTTTTTTTTTTTTTTTTTTTACAAATTCTTATTTTCTCGTGCTGCTGTTCTGGACTGCACTGTTTTATCCTTGCTGAAGTATGGAATTTTGTTCTAGCTTTACTCTGAAAAAAAAAAAAAAAAGAAAACAAAAAAACCAAACAACCCAAACTTGGAAAGTATTAAAAGCTTAGTGGAAGTTACCAGATTTTTTTTCCCACATTTTGTGGTTTACAAGAAAGATGAAACAAAAACATTAACAAGTACAGAGCCTCAATCTTGAAAGATATATGAATATACAAGGTTCCACATTTAGACACTGACCTCAATGTACATAAAGGCTCTGAAAAGCAGCAGTGTGGGTACATGCAAGCGCATTCTCAAACACAGTGTACAGCTCAAGGTCTTTTTGCTTAAAAATATTATAATCTTCACTGTAATTCACTGCAGAAGACTGCTCACATACAGCTTTATCTGCTAATAATGGTTTAAATTATTTTGAATATCTTACATTAGAAAGTTAGAATCTCAAACCCAAAATGCGCCCTTTCTGTATTTTAGTCCTCCATGCGTTGTTCTAAGGGTTTATTCCAAACAGAAATATGAAATGGCTTAGATTCTACATGAGAACGTTACAAAATCCCACAGTCATTTAGAAGTGTCTTCTATATTCTTACATATTATGAAGCAATACAAGATACATTATCTTCTATGAATCTCTACTTTCTTGAGCAACATGAAATACCAATCAGCATATCATACACTGTTTCTGATACAACCTTAACAGACCACAAATTTATTCACTGTCACAATTCAATACAGAGACAAAATCAATGTCTTCTGAATTTTAGAAGTAATTTTTGAAGCTTGATTTTTGAGCCCTAGCCCTTCCAAAAACCTTTTGGGTATTCTTTAAATCATTCAGCCTTTAAGTGATGGCTTGGATAACTGTTTTGTAACACTTGCAGATTCACAAAGATTACACAAATGATCATAAAACTCTTTCGCACTGAAACAATGTAAAAAGCCCTGTGCAATTAACATCACCCATGAGTCCCCAGCCCAATCGCCCTTATCTAATGGTCGTTGCCTCCTTCAGCCTTGGTCCTAAACAGGTAAAGATGGCTATAAAAGCTAGGTAACATGCAAACGGTACAATGCTTCAATTATGTTAATAATGTTCTTGCCATAGCCTTTTAAGTATAGGTAGTTACATAAACACAGACATAACTTGTCAGGACACACAACTGGGTATAACAGGTCTATATAAAGTTACTAAGCTATCCATAAAAGACTAGTAGTACTAGGGGAACCTTAAGTACACCGACACCCAGTACAACGACACACTCATGTATCAGAGGAAAAACAAGTCATTTACGCGGAAAACCTCACCAAAACAGTAACTACAGAACACGTATAAATACCAGTGCCTAAGCTGATTAGCAAAAGAGTCTTTTCGGCCCCCCAGGCTTAGTTTTGCCTTCTCTAGATGCTCCGTGAAGAGCTCGTCCCACAAACTCAGGGCGCGCACTCAGAGGAGCAGTTTGAATCCCGACAAAGAGGTTTGGACCCCGGACCGGAAGGGCTGAAGGTTGGCCCACATCGCCCGCCCGAGGTGAAGCGCACCTCCCGCCCAGTGGCCGTGTGGCGTGGCCCGGCCCGTATGACGGCAGGGCCACACAGCTCTCCGGGGCAGCAGCGCAGCCACCTCGCAGCACCCCGAAATGGCGGCTGATGAAGAAAAGAAGGAAGAAAAAGCTCACCCCCGCCACCCTCCGCCACAGTCCCCGCTCCCGCTGAGGCGCGCAGGCGCCAAGGGCTAAGCGCTGACCCCGCCTCCTCCCGCTGCCCTGCGGCCGCCGCTGCGGCTGCGCGAGGGAGGTGTGGCTGAACCCCGTGGCGGGACAGGTAGCGAGAGTCGGTGAGGTTGCCTCTGAGCCTGTGTCCTCAAGAATACAGTCAAGGGACTAAATCGGCTTTTGATGTCGGCTTATTTTTAATAATTGGACTTGTCAAGATGAATATACTGTAAATGCTCTCCCACAGAATCAACTAGGTTGGAAAAGACCCTTAAGATCATCAAGCCCAGCCGTTACCCCAGCGCTGCCGGGACCACCACTAAACCATGTCACTGTGGGCCTCGTCTACACGGTTTTTGAGCACTTCCAGGGACAGTGATTCCGCCACTTCCCTGGGCAGCCTGTTCCAATGCCTGAGCACCCTCTCTGTGAAGAAATTTTTACTAATACCTAGTATAAACCTCCTCTGGCACAGCTTGAGACTGTTTTCTCTTGCCCTATCACTTGTTACTTGGGAGAAGAGATCGAGTACCACCACACTACAACCTCCTTTCAGGTAGTTATAGAGACCAATAAGGTCTCCTGGGAGCCTTCTCCAGACTAAACAACCCCATTTCCCTCAGCTGTTCCTCATCAGACTTGTGCTCCAGACCCTTCACCAGTTTCCTTGCCTTTTGCTTTACCCACTTCTTTCTTGTAGTGAGGAGCCCAGAACTGAACACAGTATAAGCCACCATGGGGCACGTGGTTGCCATTTACCAAGGCTTCTGGCTGCTGAAGGTACTGCTGTTGAGGCTGTGTTACTCAGCTTGTAGAAAAAAGTACAAAGGTCCATGAGAAGGAACATAAATGTATGTAACAGACCTCTCAAAGTAAAACAGCATCCAATCAATCCAGTTTACAGTGCTTAAAAACAGTAAAATGACCAAATGGTTCTCCATTATGTCTGTTTTTTTTTTTTTCCGAAAAAACTCTAGTGAAGCAGCTTCCTCTGCCCTCCACTAGTCCCTCCTGCTGACAGTTGCCAATTAGAATAATACCAAATCAGTAACCAGAGACAACTAATATTTTTTAAATACATAGTAAGCACATTTTCCAGAAAACTGCATAGCTTTCAAACAAGGATTTTTGAGAATTAAAAAAAAAAAGAAACAAAACAAAAAACAACCAAACAGTACAAATGATGCATTTTCAACATTACTATAATTAAAGTTATGCAGAGGGAAAAAAATCTTTCCAAGACTGACTAACAGTTTCATTGTTTTTTCTTGGTCTTTCATAAAGCCATGGAATGGTTTGGATTGGAAAGGGACCTATAAGATCATCTAGTTCCAACCTCCCTGCCATGGGCCACACAGCCATTTCCCACAGTGCCAATGGCTGCCATAGTCAGGAACACCTTCCACTAGACCAGGTTGATCCAAGCCCTGTCTAATCTGAACTTGAACGCTGCCAGGGATGGGGCAGTCACAGCTTCTCTGGGTAACCTGTGCCAGCGTCTCACCGCCCTCATAGAGAAATAACTTCTTCTCTATCTAGTATTAATCTCCCCTCTTTCAGTTTGAAGCCATTTCCCCTTGTCCTGTCACTGCATGCTCTTGTAAAATGTCCATCCCAGCTTTCTTGTAAGCCCCCTTTAGGTCCTGGAAGGCTGCTATAAGGTCTCCTGTTGTCTTTCATCAAGTAAAACACTGAGGTGCTGCCTTGCGTTCACGAATTGCAACTGAAGTAATTTACTGTCATATGTAAAATGATGGTCTACTGTAAACAGGACAGGGGTTGCAGTTTGCTTTAGGACTTGAAGCTGATATAAAATATCTGCCTCACCAAAAGTAGGCTTATCCCCTTCCCCCAGTGCCAATCCAACCCACAGTAGGGCACTTGCCCAAGGTCACATGGCAGTACTTTTGTACTTTCCACATCAGTGATGATGTGGTTTCCATCCCCAGCAATGCTGTTGTGTGGGACAAATCAATCCACCCTTCCATGTTTCCTACTTCCCATTTCATGAGGAATAGTCATATTAGCCTGTTTATTTAGAGTATTCACAGTCATTAAAGAAGCACAGAGATGATAAGGTGTGTTTTTATTGATTATTTTGCAAGTCATTCCTCATAAGGTTGTACAAAAAACATACAGCCAGTTGAAAGAGGCACTCTTGCTCTGATTCATCTTTTGTTGAGGCAAGATGCCAAATATTTCTCAGTACAAGCTACATGGGGCTGCACCAGTATTATGGAAAATGGCTTTTTTGACATTAATAATACACTTAACATTACAGCAAGGGTTTTACAGGATCTATAAGGGGATTTCAAATTTTGCATTGATCCCAAAATCAGTAGAAGTAAATGCCTGGAATTCTCTCCTCAAAAGTGTAAGAATTTCCCAATCCAAACCACAGTTTCTATTCCAGCTGAAAGAAAATTTTGTATTTAATGAAGGAAACTACTATGAGGAGAACTGAGCTGCAGGGAGCTGTATTTGTATATGACACCTGATAAGTGAGATGAACAGAGGTGATCTCTTGATAAAAGTCTTCAGACCAGATTGATGACACTCCAGACTGATGACACTTACTTTTCTAAAACAGACACACAAAAGGAAACTGATGAAAATAAAAGTATGAGAAATTGCTGCCTGGTTTTTCAGTATGATGTATTATTCCTTATTTGTTACAGCATTGCCCGGCTGATTTAACTGGTCACTTATCCAAGCAAAATTAAGCTCTTGATGTTAACATAACTGTTTCCAAACAGTATTTGGGTATATCACAAATGCCAAGTGATTTTGCAGCAGTATTTGAACTGGAACAAGACCAGGAGCTGCTACCAAGAGCATTCTCAGTGGTAAAATGTTTGCAAAGCCTTGACCTTGTGCATTCTCTACAATTGCTATACAGATATAACAACCAAAAAGCTTGATATTCACCTACTTTAATAGTTTGGATGAAAATACTATTTATTATAAAATCATTAAATATTTTGTTTTACAGATTCCACTTGTCAGTTAAGCAACTTTGCATACATTTTCTTTGCATCTACTAGAAGTGAGTTTAACTTTTTATTTATTAACTTTGAAGTTAAATAATTCAGCCACTTCCAAACACAAGCTTGTAAAATTAACAATGGTTTCAAACGTTAATGTCTTCTCCACAATGTTCTGAGTTGTTGGTTTGGTTTTGGTTTTGGCTTTTTTTTCCAAATCCAGTTGTTTAACTTCCCCTATGAAAATGTGCCAAGATAACAAGCTTTATAAAAACAAAAAATTGTATACGCTAGGTAAAGATATAATAGAGGCTAAACATTTGAAATATGAGCAGTTCTAGCCTAGGCAAGATACTGACGCCTTGGGAAAGTTTCTGCTTCTGTTTCTCAAGTCGATGATTAGGACAGTTTTCACTTGTCCTCAATTATTTTTTCTGTCAGACTAGCTTAATTTAGTTTTGCTTCTCAGTTTCTGAAAACTAAGTGGGATGAGCTTCTGTATACATCCCCAGACACATTCCTGGAATAAGATGAATGTGAAAACTTTTTGGGTCTTATCAACTGTGACTTGCTGTATTTGTACTGCCATTTACGAGCTGCTAGCCCTTAGCAATAACTGGCAAGTGATGAAAGCAGCCTTCCTGGTAAAACCTTTGAGATCTCCCCGAAGATTTACTTCTTGCATCCCAAGTTTTATCTTCCCTCTGTCCACAACAGATGTTATTTTAATAATTTTGCCTGTAACTGCTAGGGCAGAAAAGTCAGGGGCAGAAGGAAGGGGGTAAATAAAGAAAAACGATTTTATGCTGAAAAAATTACCCTGTTTTGTAGCAGCAGATGTTGCTACAGTAAGTACTGTTGGTTCTGTAACAACAGCAGCAGGAACAAGTTCAGCTTGAGGCTCTTCCCTGACTTAATTGTGCCACAATGATGGTTGGCCTCTTCCTGCATAACCTTACCAGAGCAGCTTAAGAAAGAATGATGGCTAGAGAATTGCAGAGGAAAGGGAAGGAAAAAATATAACAATTAACAAGGGAAAAGGGGACTCTTCCTATTGCTTTGGAAAGGGAGATGACAAGCGGCTGAAGGGATAGGTGGGGGAAAGCAGAGAAACGGATGTGTGCTTCTTGCTTCCAGGTAACTGACTCACAAAATATTTAGCCACTGAAGACCCTTTCCCTCAGGGAAACCAGAAGCACTGTCCTTTGTGTGACACCCACACCATATCCAGTAAAATTATCAATATCTAAGTCATGTTACACCTACAGTAAAGAGTACTGTAAATAAAAAGAAGACAATAGTGAAATGCTTATTGAGATGGTTTTGGGGGTTATGCAACTTCAATCAATATATAATAATACATATATAATAATAATCCTACAGTACTCCTAAGTTGTTATAAACGTATACTACATGATAGTATTGAAATCCATGATGCATTTTTTGAGCATTACTGTTCTGCCAATGGAGTGTACCTTTGAAAAAGATGCTAAGCAGACTCTTCTTAAATGGTGATGTGTTTTTTTACTGCAGCTGTGCCTAGAATGGTTACATCATGCATGGCTGTTTTCAAACAAATGAGCCAGAATCTAGCTATACAGGAACACAGAAGACAATGGTTCCTTTCAGGCAAGCAAGTACTAGAGAAAAACCGGGACCATTTTTCTCAGAGTTAGTGAACACGATAACTGAATGAGCCAAAACACCAGATCCAGATTTGTGACTGCTCAACAGATTGTGGTGTAGTGCTCACCTCCACTTGTTGCTCTGAGTACACTTCTCTGTCTTGTGCTCTTCGACGCAAAATTCCATTTCCACACGACTAGCAATATTGCTTAGTCTTATGTCTCCTGTCCTCCCCTTAGAGTTTCTTCCCTGCAGTGGCAGGACAATGTACCTGAAATGTATCATATTGACATTTTTGAACAATATAGACATTCAGTCTCCCTGCGGCCCAGTTACATCTCCAGGCGTTAACTGAGTATGTTAAGTCAGTGCACACACAAGCCAAACATCCTTGCAAATACAAGAACAGCACATGAAGATCATTGCCTGGAAGAAAGTGGCCCATGTCTGAAAAAGAAGGGTAGCTTTCTCTTTTAAAATGTGTTGAAAGGTGAGTCACACTGATCAAGCAGTGAGACAGACTGGGGGAGGCAGAGACTTCTCCCACTTTGAATACTGCTCCCTATTCACAATCCACTAGATCATACCTTACGTGCTGCACCTTATTTCAGCTGAAAATCTTGCTAACCTATTGTTGTGTTCACGATAATGTCATCAATGTATTGCAGGTGTTCTGGAGCTTGCTCCTGTTCCAGTGCAGTCTGGATCAGTCCATGGCAGATAGTAGGGCTGTGTTTCCACCCCTGGGGCAGTCGGTTCCAA